>JAREIK010001296.1:155921-171658 GCA_029783825.1 Sapria himalayana
TTAAGTGTAAATTACCTTGTGGTGTTAGGATCCATTTCCAACCACTCTTTTTTAATATTGAATGGGATTCTACTTTTTCCTTTTGTTTTTCCAAGGCTTTCCAATTATTTGGAACTTTCTTTAGGCCGCTTTTCTAAATATATTGCCCTCATATATTTTGCCCAAAGACTGTCATTTTCCTTCAACCTCCACCATCCTTTGCAATCCCATGCGGTGGCCATATCTTGTAGAGAGATTATTCCTAAACCTGCCCTCTGCTTTTGGATAACAAATATCTCCCCAATTTTTTCCAATGAATTTTATTCTTCCCTTCTTTTTTTGCCCCATAGAAAATTTTGCCATCTCCATTTCTATTTTATTTGTGAATTTTCTTCGGAGGGGTGTATTACGGATAGGATATGAACCAGCGTGCTTTGAAGCACGTGCGAAATTAATGTAACCTGTCCCCCAAATCCTACGTAAGTCCTCTTTCCAACCTGCTATTTTCTTTCTCATTTTTTCTTGCAGCGGTTCTAAGTATTCCTCTCTCAATTTTCCTTCAAATATTGGGCAGCCTAAATAAATTAAAGCTCCCTTATTTTGGGTGAAACCAGTTAAATTTTTAATTTTGTTTATATCTTTCTCCAAAGCTTTTTTTTCCCAGTATAAACTGGCACTTCTATTTATTTACCACCTGACCTGTTTCTAATTCAAATAGTTGTAGTAATTCTATAAGGTATATTATAGATCTTTTACTTGCATTTGTGAAAATTATTAAATCATTAGCATAGGCCAAACAACCTATTCTCGGAGTGTTTTTAGGTTGTCTAAAAGATAAAATTTTCCCTTCCGACATTCTTTTGTTTAAATTAAGAATAAGCAATTCTAGATATATATCAAATAGTAAGGGGGATAAGGGGTCTCCCTGCCTTAGACTTCTTTTTGGTTTGAATTCTTCACCTATATTTCCATTTATAATAATTCTAACCCAAACATTCGAAACACATCTATAAATTAAATCTATGCATAATTCGGAGAAACCATATTTTCTCAGTACAAAGCAAAGTACATCCCATTCAACCCTGTCAAATGCTTTGGACAAATCCAGCTTGATAGCTAGATTGTGCCCTCTTGTTTTAGCTGAAATGTTTTTCATCATTTCTGATGCTAACATAATATTTTCAATCATCAGTCTGTTTTTAACAAAACCCGTTTGTTCTTGTGAGATTATTAATGGCAAAATATTACTTAACCTGTTCTGAATTATTTTGGCTACAATCTTATAAATTGCATTACACAAGCTTATTGGCCTGAAATCCTCACATATCTGTGGGGCATCTTTTTTAGGAATAAGAAGTATGTATGAGTTTGCCCAGGCTTTAGGGATATCTGCACCTACGAAAAAGCTGGCAATTGCTAAAACTAGATCATGTTTAATAATGGGCCAATTTAACTAATAAAATAGTTATTCCAGCCGTCTGGACCCGCTGCACTATCTTTATCAAGATTAAAAACCGCATTTTTTACCTCTTCCTCCTCTGGTATATTTTCCATCATTTGATTCTGATCTTGTGTAATGGAAGCCCTGATCTCCTGTATTAAGGAGTTCCAATTTGCTTGTCTTCTTCTATCCATTTTCCTTCCGTGTTTTTTAAAGCTTTAATTCTATTTTCTGAGTTTTATTTCACTCATATTATGAAAAAATTTAGTGTTTCTATCGCCTTCTTTTAACCATTTAATTTTTGCTCGTTGTTTCCAATATACCTCCTCCATATTTAAATTTAAGCTCAATTCAGCTTTAGCCTTATTTAATTCTTGTCTAATCTTATCATCATTTATATTATCATATTCAATTTCTAATTTTTCTACCTTCTCTTCTGCTTGTTTTATTTTCAGATTTATATTCCCAAAACTTCCTTATTCCATGATTTTAAATGTTTTTTAAGTCTATTTAACTTGAACATTAGAACCTGCATCGGTTTTACCCTGTGCTGGCTCTGACCAAGATTCTTTCACCAATTTTTCAAATTCTATATGGTTTCCCCACATATTTTGAAATTTAAAGCTTCTTATGCTCCTTTTATTATGATGAATAGTTATAAGAAGTGGAGAGTGATCTGAACAGGTTCTGCTTAAATGCTTAAGCGATGTAGACCCGTGCGAGGCTGCCCACTTAGCATTAGACATTACCCTATCCAGTCTGGCCCAAATTGCCCTTCTTTTACTCCAGTTGTTACACCAGGTGTAATTTGAGCCCGTATAAGCTATTTCCATTAGACTTGATTTAGAGATCGCCTCATTAAATTGAGACATTGCTATTGTGTTCGGAGTTTTTCCTCCCTTCTTCTCTAAAGAGCTTCTAATTACATTAAAATCTCCTCCTATTAACCAAGGAGTATTTTTTGATGCTATATCCCGCATTTCCTCCCATAAAACCAACCTAGCTTTTTTATCATTTTTAGCATATACCACCGATATTATATCTTCTGTATTTTTATTGATTTTAAAGTGTATTATTTGTTCTGTGTCTTTTAATATTTCAATGTCTAGATTATTATGCCACATTAACCAGAGTTTACTATTTAAATTAGAAAATGAATTATTAAACCCTAATATTCTACTATATTTTATTATTTGATCCTGCTGTGTCATAGGTTCTGCTATAGCTACTAAAGCAATTTTATATGTTTTAATCAGATTTTTAAGCCTATTTATCGAAGGGTTATTTGCCACCCCTTTGATATTCCAATACATATATCTATCCATTAAAACCTAATTTGGATTGTAATCTAGTTATGCATTTTGAATCATATTTTTTATCTTTCTTCATATTTCTCGCACTCTTGGGAGGAATAGATTGAGATAATACATTATATTTTTCTAGTTTACCGAGTTGCATAGTCATTCTCTTTATGGCTTCCATAGATTGAAATTTATTTAAATTTTCACCAATTTTATCATACATTTATAAATCATCCTTTGCTTCTCCTAAGTAACTTTCTTTCTTAACTTCCTCTATACCTAATTGAGGGCAACTAAACACCTCCGAATCTTCATCCGGAAAGTCTAGGAGATCCTCCTCTATCCAGCTGTAATCTTCTATTTTTTCCTTTAACACCCTTCTATGTTTATTTTTCCTAGCACTTTTTCTTCTAAATTTCACCACCTCCCATCTCTCTTCCTTATTCTCTTCATTACTACCCTCTATGTTTACCTCCCTAATGCTTCCATCTCCCTCCTCCTCCAAGAAGAAACTCCCATTCTCTCTCCTACTCTCCTCTTCTTCATCCCCTAAACCTAGAGGTTTCGGGGTCCACATCCTCCCTCCTTATCCATGTTTCTACATTTCTTATTGCACCTACTTGCCCTTTCACCTTTCCTAACGGCTCTCTACCTATTTTACATTCAGATATATCATGCCCAAGCCTATTACAGATTAAGCAATATGAGGGCATGTTTTCGGGTATGACATTTTGCCAATAGCCATTGTTCTGCCCATCTTCTTCCTCTCCTATCCAAATTTCATTAGGTAGAGGAGTAAGGAGATTACACTCTACACATACTCGAGCCTTACTAGGCCGAGTTAATGTCACAGTGGCCTCATCCCAAAGCATAGGTTTGCCCAAACAAGAGGTTATCGCATAGAGAGGATTAGCATTAAACAGGTATATAGGAAGGTTCGGCAAAGAGAACCAAACCGGAGCAACAGGCGCCTCCACCTTTGGACTGAAGTCCTTCGTCCATTTCAGCACGCGCATGAGAAAACCACTTACTTGCCATGCTCCACAGTGCCATATGCTATAATAATCATCAACTGAAAAACACTGAATAACACATGTTTCGCGTCATAATCGGCCAGCTTTACCCTTTCCATGAGCTTCAGAGAGGAGAAGAATTGTTGTATATCACTCGGGCGAGGCCTGCCGTGGGAGAATTTGCTGATAAGCATGTATTGATAAGGCTCCTTGAGCTTCTGTAACTCTTCAGCTGAAAAAAACGATAACGGGGTTCCCGTTTTTTGCTCTGAAAGTGCGCGAGTATAGTGCGGGCTCCTTTGTTATCAAGGCAAATGATTTATTCTTTGTGAATAAATCATTTTGCTCCATTTTACACTTGAAAGGAGCTTGATTTGAGCTCAAATGGCGGTTTTCTCTCTCTAGAAAGAGGGATTTTCTCTCTCTACGGGTTGAGAGCTTCTTGCAAACTTCTGTTAATTTATCTATCACTATTTCTGTTATCAATCTATTTATTTATCTCTCTATCTATCAAATTTTTATATATCAATCAATCAATTAATCTGTTTGTCCAACTATCTATTTATATGTCTTTCTATCTGTCTATCTGTCTATCTATCTATCTATCTATCTTTCTGTCTGTCTATCTATCTAAGTATCTATCTATCTAAGTATCTATCTATCTGACTATTTATTTGTCTATATTTCTATCTATCTATTTGTCTATCTATCTTTCTATCTATCTATTTGTCTATCTATTTATCTATATATCTATTTGTCTATCGATCGATCTATTTATCTATCTATATATCTAACTATATATCTAATAATCTATCTATCCATCTGTCTATCAAACTATCTACCTATCTATATATCTATATATCTATAAGTCTATCTATTTGTCTAACTATCTATTTATTTATAAATATATCTATCTATTAATCTATATGTCTATCTATCTATCTATTTGTATATCTATATGTCTATCGATCTATCAATATGTCCGTCTATTTTTATGTCTATCTATCTATCTACCAATCTATATAGATATATTTCTCTCAATCGAAAAACCTATCAATCTATATACTTAACTATATGTCTATCTGTCTGTCAATCTTTCTGTATATTAACTATATATCTATCTATTTATCTATGAGTCTTTTTTTTAAAAAGGATTTTAACATTTATTAAAGAAAACATATCCCTCACTTGTAGGCAGAGGAAGACCTTTAAAACATCAGAAAACTTAAAATACATACTATTTACAGACCAATACCCTAGCCAATAATTCAGAGAAACTATCATTTCCTTAGGATTAGTTGAAGCAGTAACCGCTCTCTGTATGATTCTTCCCTATTATATGACATTGAACAGCAGGGAGTCTTTCCACTCCAGTGGTTATATTTGTCTCAGCAGTGGGAGTTCTCCTGACAGCAACAGGGAGCACTCTACATGTGCTTTGGCAGCAACAGACAGCAACTAATCCTAACAGCAACAGACAGCAACAGACAGCAACAGCAGGAGTTCTCCTGACAGCAACAGGCTTTGGCAGCAACAGGCAGCAACAAGTTTTCCATGATATGTACTCAGTGAAGGCTCTTTATTTGATATTGTCACTGCATATTTATGGAAGCAGTTTTAGCAGCATCCCTGTAGACTCTTTCTCTAGTTTTAGACAGCAGCAGCATCCTCACTGGAGGCTATTTAATAGCAGCATCCACTATAGATTAGTGCTGCCCATGTGGACGAGACTCTATCTCTCCTTTCCCCCATGCGTCTGGCTCTAATCTTCACTAGATTCCAGCCATCTTCCTTCATCGTGTATTCGCTGTTGATCCTAGAACAAAACCAAAGAGAAAACAAAAAAACAACAACCGTGCCTACCAGAACATGACACCCTACTACCCTTATTCTTGATTAAACTAATACAACATAAGGCAAGCTCCACTAGTGTTAACGATTTCTCCCCTTTAACATTCTGCAAGGAAAAGACAGAATACATATTGTCCTGCAAAGAAAATCAAAATACATCCTTTCTGAAGAGGTTATCGACTTCTGCCAAAATGCAGAATTAGCACATATTTTGAGTATGCAGAAATTCTAAATTACATACATATTATTTTAACAACCATACAGTATAGCTAAGCACCATTCTGCCAAAATGCAGAATTAATATATCCTACAATGGGATCTCCTTCATATATATCCATTTGGCACAATCTCCATCCTTCCATTCCATTTAATTGTGAGACAGAAATTCTCTGCAAATGAATTCCCGCACAATCCAGCAAACAGATGAGACTATGTCATATCTTCGTGGTCTGTTTATTTGTTCTAATATAAGGAAAACCCATTTTATCTAAACATGCTATTCCCTTTAGTTTATTTGGCATGAATTTCTCATTATAATCTATATTTCCTCTGGTGGTTCCTATTTTAGATAGACAGTCCGCTAGATTATTGGCATCTCTATATATATGTAATATTGAGGCCTTCAATTCTTCCAAAAGATTAAGAATAACTTCTAGATCCTCTTCATACCTCCATAATATTTTCTTATTAATTACCGTATCAACTAGTAATTTTGAGTCTACCTGAACTTCAATGTTTTTAAAGTTTAGCTGCTTACATATCTCTAACCCTGATTTTAATGCTCTAATTTTTGATTCTAAAGCCGAGGATGCCCTACTAGATCTGGTAAATGCTCTCTGTACTGTCCCTGTATGATCTCTTATTACCCCGCCTCCTCCTGCTATTCCAGTGTCCCTGCTAAAACTCCCATCCATATTAAGTGAAAGATTGCCAACCGGCGGAGCATTCCACTGTATACATTTAGCCCATTGCTGTTTTAACACTTTGTATGTGAGATCCCATTCATTCTCAAGCTTCTTTTCTTGTTTCAAATCCTGTATTACTATCGGTTTTATTATTGATATATTATATATCTCCTTTCTAATATCTTTTATAATTTCTGTTAAGTTCATCCTTATATTTTCAAATTTACTTTGTTTCTAGATTTCAAAATTCACCAAATAATTAGATGCGGCAGTTTCTGATTAAGCCATTTCCTGGCGGGGCTTTTCATGTTTACTTTTTCCCATTTTTTAAATTTATCTATTAATCCATCTTCTATTTTACATATTCTTTTTTTCCCTTCCATCTCTCTCCATATTTTTGCTGCAATGGGACCATTCGAATGCAAATGATCAGTTGTTTCAACCGCTTGAGAACAGCATTCGCATCTTGAAGTCATGTTTATCCCTTTCTTTTGTACATTTCTATCTACCGGTATAGCGTTCAATAATGCCTTCCATGTGAAGGAGCGCATTTTTTGCGGGACATTTTCTTGCCATACCCATTTAAATAGAGTTTGAACCGGTTTTTTGTTTCTGACCAAATCTTTTGCCGATTTGAGGGAAAAGTTTCATTGTGGTGTTAACGTCCATTTCCAGCCACTCTTCTTTAGTATAGAGTGTGAGTCTACTATCTTTTTTTGTTTTTCCATTGACTTCCAACTGTTCGAAGCTTTCTTAGAAGTCTTATTTTTATTATCTAAATATTTTACCTACATATATTTAGCCCATAGATTATCGCTTTGTTTAAGTCTCCACCAGCTTTTACAGTCCCAGGCAGCTGCCGAGTCCTGGAGGCTCATTAGACCTAAACCTGCTTCCTCTTTCGGATAACAAATACTTTTCTAGTCCTTCTAGTGTTGTTTATTTCTTCCTTGTTTTTTACCCCATAAGAAGTTTATCATTTCTGATTCGAGTTTTTTAATAAATTTTTTAGGGGGGTGTATCACTGATAATATGTGTGTGAGTGTGCTTTGTAATACATGTGAAAGCAATGTAATCCTCCCCCCAAATCCTAGGAGCTCTTCTTTCCATCCTGCTATTTTCTTTCTTAATTTGTCTTGAAGGTAGGTTAGATATTCTTCCTTCAACCTTCCCTCATATATCGGACAACCTAGATACATTAATGCCCCTTTAATTTCCGCAAAACCTGTAATATTTTTTATTTTATCTACTAACTTTGGATTTGTATTTTTTGAAAGCATAAACTGACATTTACTTTTATTAACCATTTGGCCTGTCTCTTTTTCAAATATTTGCAGAAGATCCATAAGATTCATTAAAGACTTTGTGCTAGCATTAGTAAATATTATAAATTCATCTGCGTAAGCTAAACAACCAATACTGGGTGTATTCCTTGGTTGTCTGAATGGCATTATTTTACCTTCGGATATTTTCTTATTCATGTTTCGTATTAATAGTTCTATATATATATCAAAAAGAAGGGGGGATAACAGATCCCCTTTCCTTAAACTTTTATTTGGTTTAAATTCCTCACTTAACTTACCATTTACCAGGACTCTTACCCAGGTGCTTGAAATACATCTATAAATTAAATCTATGGTCAGCTCAGAGAAGCCAAATCTTCTTAACACAAAGCAAAGGGTATCCCATTCCACTCTATCGAAGGCATTCGATAAATCTAGTTTGACCACTAAGTTTTTTCCTCTAGCTTTACCACCTATATCTTTCATCATTTCTGATGCAAGTTTTATATTATCAATCATTAATCTGTTTTTAACAAAGCCAGTTTGTTCCTGAGATATTATTGTAAGTAAAATTAAGCTTAGCCTATTTTGTAATATTTTGGCCAATATTTTATACATAGCATTACATAAACTTATTGGTCTATAATCCTCACATTTCTGTGGTGATTCTTTTTTTTGGGATTAGTACTATATAAGATTTTGCCCATGATTTTGGTCTAACTATTTCTTACATATCTATGAGTCTTTATATCTATCTGTCTATCTTACAATATATCTATCTATCCGTCTATCTATAGGTCTAACTATTTGTCTATCTATCTATCTATTTATATATATTTCTATCTTTTAGTCAATATGTCTATCTTTCTATCTTTCTGTATATCTATCTATTTATCTATTTGTATATTAATATGTCTATTATCTAAATATTTGTGTGTCTATTTTTATGTCTATTTGTCTATCTATTAGTCTTTAAATATGTCTGTTTATCAAACTACCTATCTATCTATATACTTAACTATATGTCTAACTCTCTATCTCTTTCTGTATATCTAACTAACTATCTATCTATCTACCTATCGGTTTATCTATCAGTCTATATATCTTTCGGTCTATTTGTTTGTCTATCTACCTATCTTTTTTGTCTATTTGTATTTCTATCTATTTAACCAATTATCTTTATGTATATTTGTCTATTTAACCATATGTATATCTGTCTATCTATCTCTCTATTTATCAATCAATCTATCTATCTATCTATCTATCTTTTTTATATATTTGTCTGTCCATCTATCTATCTGTCTATATATCTATCTATATGTTTATCTTTCTATTTTTTCTATCTATATGTCTATCTGACAATTTATCTATTTGTCTATCTATCTATCTGTCTATCTGTCTATCTGTCTATCCATCTATCTATCTATATTTCTATCTATTTGTCTGTCTATCTATCTATCTATCTGTTTATATGTATATATATCTTTATATTTATGTGTTGTCTAATTGACTATATATTTGTCTATTTATCTAGATGTCTATGAATCTATGTATCAGTATATCTGACTATTTATTTGTATGTATATTTGTTTGTCAATCTTTCTGTCTATCTGTCTATTTATCTATCTTTCTCTCTATCTATTTTGTCTATCTGTCTATCTATTTATATATGTATCTATCTATATATTTGTCAATCTATCTCTCTATCAATCTATCTATTTATCTATCTTGATGTCTATCTATCTATATATCTTTCTATCTATATATCTAACTATCAATCTATCTATCTATCTATTTGTCTATCTAGGTGTCTATATATATATATATATCTATCTATCTATCTATCTAGCCATGTATATATTTATTTATCTATCTATCTATCTATATATTAGTCTATCTATCTATCTATCTAAAAAGTTTTCTATCTATCTATCAATTTATCTCTGTGTCTATCTACCTACATATCTATCTGTTTGTCTACCTACTTGACTCTCATCCTTTCTATTTATTTATCTTCTATGTGAGTATCTGTGTCTATCAATATGTCTATCAATCACTCTATCAATTTAACTATAAATTTGTCTATCAATCGATCTATCAATCTTTCTATAATTGTGTCTATCAATCTATCAAATAATATATCTATCAATTTATATTTAAATCTTAGTTCAAATCTATCTATCTATCTGTCAATAAAAATTTCTATTAATCTATCTATGAATCTATCTATCAATCTAATTATCAATCTTTATATCAATATGATACTATATCTATTTATATATCTATCTATCTATCTTTCTCTCTATCTATCTATTAATCAATAAATCTATCTATCTATATGTCTCACTTTCTCTATCTATCTATTAATCAATAAATCTATCTATCTATATGTCTAAATTTCTCTCTATATATACATCTATCTATCCATCTATCTATTTGTCTATTTAACCATCTATCTTACAATATTTGTATCTATATATATATATATATATATCTATATGGTTATCTATCTCTATAACTATCTACCTATCAATTTGTTTATAAATATTTTTTTTATTTGTCTATCTTTTTGTTTAACTATCTTTGTATCTATCTAATATATATATATATATATATATATATATATATATATATATATATATATATATATATATCTTTCTATTTATCTATCTATATGTTTATATATATATATATATATCTATCTATCTATCTACCTATCTATATGTTTAAAAATTTTTCTATCTACCTATCTATCTATTAATCTATCTATAAATCTTTCTATCAATCAATCTTTTAATCTATCTATCAATCTAATTATCAATCTGTATATCAATTTGTATATCAAGCTGTCTAGTATTCTATCTATCTATTTGTTTATCTAACTGCCTATTTATATGTCTATTTATCTATCATTCTGTCGGTATGTCTATCTATTTGTCCAACATTTATTGATCTATCAATTTATTCATCGATCTGTCTATCTATGTGTCTATAAATCTATCTATCTAACTATTTATATGTCGATATATCTTTCTTTCAATCAATTTATCAAAATATCTATATATCTATCTATCTATCTAGCTAACTAAAAATCTATCTATATATCTATCTGTCTATCTATCTATCTAACTAACTAAAAATCTATCTATATATCTATCTGTCTATCTATCTATCTATCTTTGTGTCTCTTTACCTATTTGTGTATCTTTATTTCTATTTATCTATGTATATTTCTATAAATTTATCTAGCATTCAATCTTTCAATCTGTATATAAATATGTCATTAATCTATTTATCAATCTATCTATATATTAGTCTATCAATATGTCTTTTAATCAAACTATCAATCAATAAATATATCTGTATAAAAATTTATGTATAAATCTGTATATTAATATGTGTATCAATTTGTTAATAAATTAGTCTATTAATCAATCTAGCAATTTAATTATCAATCTTTCTATCTGAATATCTATCTATCAATCTATTTATCTATCTATCTATATGTCTAACTATTCATCTTTCTTTTCATCTTTCTATCCATCTTCTATTTGTTTATTTATCAGTCTATCTATCTATCTATCTGTCAAACTATATGAATATCTTTCATTCTATCTATCTATCTATATAACTATCAATCAATCTATTTATGTATCTATTTGTCTGTCTAACTATTTTCCGATATATATATATATATATCTATCTATCTATCTATGTATCTCTTTGTGTATCTCTATTTATTTATGTATCTATTTATTTATCTATCTATCTTTATTTCAATCTATATATATATATATATATATATCTATTTATAATTCAAATGTCTATCATTATGTCTATAAAACTATCTATTTATTTGTATATCTATCTATATATAAATATACCTATATATCTATCTATTTGTCTATCAATTTGTCTATCTTTCTTTCTATCTATTTAGCCATCTTTCTTTCTATTGATCTATATGTTTGTCTATCAATTTGTCTATATTTCTATCTAACTATCTATCTATCTTTGTATCTATCTATCTATCTATCTACCTTTCAATCAATCTATCTATTAATCTGTCTATCAATCTATCTATCATTCTTACTAACTATCTATCTATCCATCCATCTATCTTTTATCTATCTATCAATCTAAGTATCTACATATCTGTCTATCTATGTATCTCTCTATCTATCAGTCTATATATATGTCTATCATTCTATCTATCTAAGTGTCTATCTATCTTTCTATCAATTTGTCAATTTGTCTAACTATCTATGAATTGATCTATCAATAAATCTATTTATTTATTTGTCTATCTTTTTATCTAACTATCTTTCTATCTATATCACTATCTATCTATCTAATTATCTATGTATTTACCTATCTCTTTCATTATCTAACTATCTTTCTATTTGTCTATCTATCTATCTATCTGTCTGTCTATCTATTTAATCGTATATCCATCTATCTATTTATTCATATATCCATCTATCTATTTACATATCTATTTATCTGTCTATCTATTTATATGTCTGTCTATCTATCTATCTATCAGTTGATCTATTTATTTATCTATTTATTTGTCTATCTTTTTGTTTATCTATCTGTCTATCTACCTATCTATCTATATCTATATCTATGTATACATGTATCTATTTGTTAATATATATGATGATCTATCTATCTATCTGTGTATCTATCTATCTATCTTTTTTTCTATTATATATATATATATATATATATATCTATCTATCTATTTATTTGTATGTCTATCTATCTATCAATCTATCTCTCAATCTATCAATCTTTCTTTCTATATGGTTGTCTATCAATCTTTCTAGCTATCTATTATTCTATCAATCTATATGTCAATCTAAATGGTTGTCAATCTATCGCTCTATCTTTCTAGCTATCTATTTATTTGTATAACTCTCTATCAAAAAAATTGTTTATCTATAAATTTATCTATCTATCTTTCTGTCTGTCTCTCTATCTATTTGTCAATCAATCTATATATCTATCAGTCTATCTATTTATCTAACTATTTATCTATCTGTCTTTGTATCTATCTATCTATTTATCTTTCTATCTATCCGTCTATCTATCTGTCTATCTATCAATCTATCTATCCATATAATTATCCATCTTTTATCCATCAATCTATCCATCTATGTCTCCTATATATCTGTCTAACTATGAATATATTTATCCATCTATTTGGCCATCTTTCAATTCATCTATCTATCCTTCAATCTATCTGTCTATCTATCCATCTATCTATTCATCTATCTATTCGTCTATCTATATGTCTATCCATCCGTCTATCTATCCATCCGTCTATCTATCCATCTATATATACATCTATTTATACATATATCTATATGACTATCTATTCATCAATTTTTCCAATTTTCTATCCATCTATCTATTAATTTATCTATCTGTGTATCTATCCATCAATTTATCCATCTATCTATCCATTTATCTTTCAATCTATCTATCAATCTATCTATATATCTATTTATCAATCTTTTTATTCGTCTATCAAACTATCTATTTATCCATCTTTCTATCAGTCTATCTATCCATTTAACTATCCATCTATCTATCTATCTATATAACTATTTATTTATCTATCAATCTATATTTTTTTCTATCTATCTATTATATATTTGTTTATATACCTATCTAACTATCTATATACCGATCTATATCTATCTATCTATCTATATGTCTATCTATTCATCTATCTATATGTCTAGCTATCTTTTTAGTAACTATCTATATATCTATCTATCTTTCTGTCTGTCTATCTATCTGTCTCTCTATTTGTGTATCTATCTATCTATCTGTCTCTCTATTTGTGTATCTATTTATCTATCTATCTTTCTAACTATTTGTCTAACTATGTGTCTATCTATCTATCTATCTAATGATCTATTTGTGTGTATGTCTATCTATTTGTCTATCTAAATATTTGTGTTTGTCTATCTTTCTATCTACATATCTATCTATCTATCTATCTATTTGCTAATATATATATATATATTATATATATATATATATATATCTATGTATCTATCTATTAAATTATCAATCTAATTATTTGTGTGTGTATATATATATCTATCTATCTATCTATCATTCAATCTATCTATCTATTTCTTAATCAATAAATATATCAATATTTTTATCTATCTATCTATCTATATCAATCAATCTATCTATTTGTCTATATATCTATTTATCTCTTTATCTATCTTTCTATCTATCAGTCTATCTTTCTGTCTATCTATCTATCTTTCCTTTCTATATACATATCTATATATCTATCTTTCTTTCTAACTCTCTATCTTTCTATCCCTCTATATTTTTATTTATCTATCCATCTATCTATAAGTCTTTCTATCAATTTATTTATCCATTCAACTATTCAAAAATATTTTCATCTTTATATCCATCTATATTTCTATCGATTTTTCTATCTATCCATCTATCTATCAGTCTATCTCTCTATTTATCAATATATCTATCTATCTGTCAATATATCCTTCTCTCTATCAATTTTTCTATACATCTATATATCCATCTATCTTATCCATCTATCTATCCTTCTATCTATCCATCCATCTCTCTATAAGTTTATCTATCCAAAAATTTATTCATCTTTCTTTCTATTTGTCCATCTATCTATCGAGCTATCTTTTCATATATCTTTCCATCTTTCTATTGGTCTTTCTATCCATCTTTTTATCCTTCTATATATTAATTTATCTTTCCATCTATCTATCTTTATGTCTTTCTAACTATGTTTCTATCTATCTATATATTTGTATGTCTATCTATTTATTCACCTATCATTCTATATGTCTTTCTATCTGTCTCTCTATTACTCTATCTACATGACTATCTATATATGTCTATCTATTACTCTATCTTCCTATCTTTCTATCTATTTGGCTATTTATCTGTCTGTCTATCTAACTATCTATCAGTGTGTATATCTATTTATATATTAATCATTCTATCTATCTATTTGTCTATATATATAATTATATCTATCTATCTATTTGTCTTTCTATATGTCTATCTGTGTGTCTATCTATTATTTTGTGCATCTATCTATCTATTGGTATACCTATCTATCAATCTATATATATATATATATATCTATCTATCTATATATTATCTATATATCTATCTATATATTTATCTATATATCTATCTATATATCTATCTATTGATGTATCTATCGATCCATCTATTGGTTTTTTATTTATTTATTATCTATCTATCTATTTGTTTGTCTATCTATCTATCTATTTATCTAACTATCAGTCTATCAATCTATATATCAATCTATCGATCAATATGTATGTCTGTCTATCTGTCTATATATATATATATCTATCTATCTATATATCATTATGTCTATCTATCTATTTATCTATCTGTCTGTATGTCTACCAATATATTTGTGTATCTATCTATCTATTTGTTTGTCTACTAATTTATCTATCTGCCTATCAATCTATATCTTTATCTTTCTGTCTATCTATTTTTGTCTATCTATCCATGTCTCTATCCATCTATTTATCGATTTGTCTATCTTTGTATATGTTTGTCAATCTGCCTATCTAGCTATATATTTATCTGTTAATCTCTGAATCTTTCAATCGAGCTGCCTGCCTATCTTTTGGTCTATCTGTTTGTCTATGTTTTTATCTATGTGTGTGTCTATGTGTCTATCTATCTATTTATCTATCTGTCTATCCATCAACCTATCTATTGATCGATCTATCTATCTGTCTATCTATTTGTCTAACTACATGTCTATCTATGTGCCTCTTTAAATTAAAATCTTTCTATCTAACTATATATTTATCTATTTGTCTTTCAATCTATATATCATTCTAACTATCTATCTATCTATCTATCTATCTGTATTATCTATATGTCTAAAATCTATCTAT
>JAREIK010001296.1:176487-195106 GCA_029783825.1 Sapria himalayana
TTACAATAATATCTCAGGAACAAACTGGCTTTGTTAAAAACAGATTAATGATTGATAATATAAAACTTGCATCAGAAATGATGAAAGAAATAGGTGGTAAAGCTAGAGGAAAAAACTTAGTGGTCAAACTAGATCTATCGAAAGCCTTCGATAGAGTGGAATGGGATACCCTTTGCTTTGTGTTAAGAAGATTTGGCTTCTCTGAGCTGACCATAGATTTAATTTATAGATGTATTTCAAGCACCTGGGTAAGAGTCCTGGTAAATGGTAAGTTAAGTGAGGAATTTAAACCAAATAAAAGTTTAAGGCAAGGGGATCCGTTATCCCCCCTTCTTTTTGATATATATATAGAACTATTAATACGAAACTGAATAAGAAAATATCCGAAGGTAAAATAATGCCATTCAGACAACCAAGGAATACACCCAGAATTGGTTGTTTAGCTACGCAGATGACTTTATAATATTTACTAATGCTAGCACAAAGTCTTTAATGAATCTTATGGATCTTCTGCAAATATTTGAAAAAGAGACAGGCCAAATGGTTAATAAAAGTAAATGTCAGTTTATGCTTGCAAAAAATGCAAATCCAAAGTTAGTAGATAAAATAAAAAATATTACAGGTTTTGCGGAAATTAAAGGGGCATTAATGTATCTAGGTTGTCCGATATATGAGGGAGGTTGAAGGAAGAATATCTAACCTACCTTCAAGACAAATTAAGAAAGAAAATAGCAGGATGGAAAGAAGAGCTCCTGGATTTGGGGGAGGATTACATTGCTTTCACATGTATTACAAAGCACACTCACACACATATTATCAGTGATACACCCCCCTAAAAAATTATTAAAAAACTCGAATCAGAAATGATAAACTTCTTATGGGGTAAAAAACAAGGAAGAAATAAACAACACTAGAAGGACTAGAAAAGTATTTGTTATCCGAAAGAGGAAGCAGGTTTAGGTCTAATGAGCCTCCAGGACTCGGCAGCTGCCTGGGACTGTAAAAGCTGGTGGAGACTTAAACAAAGCGATAATCTATGGGCTAAATATATGTAGGTAAAATATTTAGATAATAAAAATAAGACTTCTAAGAAGCTTCGAACAGTTGGAAGTCAATGGAAAAACAAAAAAAGATAGTAGACTCACACCTCTATACTAAAGAAGAGTGGCTGGAAATGGACGTTAACACCACAATGAAACTTTTCCCTCAAATCGGCAAAAGATTTGGTCAGAAACAAAAACCGGTTCAAACTCTATTTAAATGGGTATGGCAAGAAAATGTCCCGCAAAAAATGCGCTCCTTCACATGGAAGGCATTATTGAACGCTATACCGGTAGATAGAAATGTACAAAAGAAAGGGATAAACATGACTTCAAGATGCGAATGCTGTTCTCAAGCGGTTGAAACAACTGATCATTTGCATTCGAATGGTCCCATTGCAGCAAAAATATGGAGAGAGATGGAAGGGAAAAAAAGAATATGTAAAATAGAAGATGGATTAATAGATAAATTTAAAAAATGGGAAAAAGTAAACATGAAAAGCCCCGCCAGGAAATGGCTTAATCAGAAACTGCCGCATCTAATTATTTGGTGAATTTTGAAATCTAGAAACAAAAGTAAATTTGAAAATATAAGGATGAACTTAACAGAAATTATAAAAGATATTAGAAAGGAGATATATAATATATCAATAATAAAACCGATAGTAATACAGGATTTGAAACAAGAAAAGAAGCTTGAGAATGAATGGGATCTCACATACAAAGTGTTAAAACAGCAATGGGCTAAATGTATACAGTGGAATGCTCCGCCGGTTGGCAATCTTTCACTTAATATGGATGGGAGTTTTAGCAGGGACACTGGAATAGCAGGAGGAGGCGGGGTAATAAGAGATCATACAGGGACAGTACAGAGAGCATTTACCAGATCTAGTAGGGCATCCTCGGCTTTAGAATCAAAAATTAGAGCATTAAAATCAGGGTTAGAGATATGTAAGCAGCTAAACTTTAAAAACATTGAAGTTCAGGTAGACTCAAAATTACTAGTTGATACGGTAATTAATAAGAAAATATTATGGAGGTATGAAGAGGATCTAGAAGTTATTCTTAATCTTTTGGAAGAATTGAAGGCCTCAATATTACATATATATAGAGATGCCAATAATCTAGCGGACTGTCTATCTAAAATAGGAACCACCAGAGGAAATATAGATTATAATGAGAAATTCATGCCAAATAAACTAAAGGGAATAGCATGTTTAGATAAAATGGGTTTTCCTTATATTAGAACAAATAAACAGACCACGAAGATATGACATAGTCTCATCTGTTTGCTGGATTGTGCGGGAATTCATTTGCAGAGAATTTCTGTCTCACAATTAAATGGAATGGAAGGATGGAGATTGTGCCAAATGGATATATATGAAGGAGATCCCATTGTAGGATATATTAATTCTGCATTTTGGCAGAATGGTGCTTAGCTATACTGTATGGTTGTTAAAATAATATGTATGTAATTTAGAATTTCTGCATACTCAAAATATGTGCTAATTCTGCATTTTGGCAGAAGTCGATAACCTCTTCAGAAAGGATGTATTTTGATTTTCTTTGCAGGACAATATGTATTCTGTCTTTTCCTTGCAGAATGTTAAAGGGGAGAAATCGTTAACACTGTGGAGCTTGCCTTATGTTGTATTAGTTTAATCAAGAATAAGGGTAGTAGGGTGTCATGTTCTGGTAGGCACGGTTGTTGTTTTTTTGTTTTCTCTTTGGTTTTGTTCTAGGATCAACAGCGAATACACGATGAAGGAAGATGGCTGGAATCTAGTGAAGATTAGAGCCAGACGCATGGGGGAAAGGAGAGATAGAGTCTCGTCCACATGGGCAGCACTAATCTATAGTGGATGCTGCTATTAAATAGCCTCCAGTGAGGATGCTGCTGCTGTCTAAAACTAGAGAAAGAGTCTACAGGGATGCTGCTAAAACTGCTTCCATAAATATGCAGTGACAATATCAAATAAAGAGCCTTCACTGAGTACATATCATGGAAAACTTGTTGCTGCCTGTTGCTGCCAAAGACTGTTGCTGTCAGGAGAACTCCTGCTGTTGCTGTCTGTTGCTGTCTGTTGCTGTTAGGATTAGTTGCTGTCTGTTGCTGCCAAAGCACATGTAAAGTGCTCCCTGTTGCTGTCAGGAGAACTCCCACTGCTGAGACAAATATAACCACTGGAGTGGAAAGACTCCCTGCTGTTCAATGTCATATAATAGGGAAGAATCATACAGAGAGCGGTTACTGCTTCAACTAATCCTAAGGAAATGATAGTTTCTCTGAATTATTGGCTAGGGTATTGGTCTGTAAATAGTATGTATTTTAAGTTTTCTGATGTTTTAAAGGTCTTCCTCCGCCTACAAGTGAGGGATATGTTTTCTTTAATAAATGTTAAAATCCTTTTTAAAAAAAAGACTCATAGATAAATAGATAGATATATAGTTAATATACAGAAAGATTGATAGACAGATAGACATATAGTTAAGTATATAGATTGATAGGTTTTTCGATTGAGAGAAATATATCTATATAGATTGGTAGATAGATAGATAGACATAAAAATAGACGGACATATTGATAGATCGATAGACATATAGATATACAAATAGATAGATAGATAGACATATAGATTAATAGATAGATATATTTATAAATAAATAGATAGTTAGACAAATAGATAGACTTATAGATATATAGATATATAGATAGGTAGATAGTTTGATAGACAGATGGATAGATAGATTATTAGATATATAGTTAGATATATAGATAGATAAATAGATCGATCGATAGACAAATAGATATATAGATAAATAGATAGACAAATAGATAGATAGAAAGATAGATAGACAAATAGATAGATAGAAATATAGACAAATAAATAGTCAGATAGATAGATACTTAGATAGATAGATATATAGACAGACAGACAGAAAGATAGATAGATAGATAGATAGACAGATAGACAGATAGAAAGACATATAAATAGATAGTTGGACAAACAGATTAATTGATTGATTGATATATAAAAATTTGATAGATAGAGAGATAAATAAATAGATTGATAACAGAAATAGTGATAGATAAATTAACAGAAGTTTGCAAGAAGCTCTCAACCCGTAGAGAGAGAAAATCCCTCTTTCTAGAGAGAGAAAACCGCCATTTGAGCTCAAATCAAGCTCCTTTCAAGTGTAAAATGGAGCAAAATGATTTATTCACAAAGAATAAATCATTTGCCTTGATAACAAAGGAGCCCGCACTATACTCGCGCACTTTCAGAGCAAAAAACGGGAACCCCGTTATCGTTTTTTCAGCTGAAGAGTTACAGAAGCTCAAGGAGCCTTATCAATACATGCTTATCAGCAAATTCTCCCACGGCAGGCCTCGCCCGAGTGATATACAACAATTCTTCTCCTCTCTGAAGCTCATGGAAAGGGTAAAGCTGGCCGATTATGACGCGAAACATGTGTTTATTCAGTGTTTTTCAGTTGATGATTATTATAGCATATGGCACTGTGGAGCATGGCAAGTAAGTGGTTTTCTCATGCGCGTGCTGAAATGGACGAAGGACTTCAGTCCAAAGGTGGAGGCGCCTGTTGCTCCGGTTTGGTTCTCTTTGCCGAACCTTCCTATATACCTGTTTAATGCTAATCCTCTCTATGCGATAACCTCTTGTTTGGGCAAACCTATGCTTTGGGATGAGGCCACTGTGACATTAACTCGGCCTAGTAAGGCTCGAGTATGTGTAGAGTGTAATCTCCTTACTCCTCTACCTAATGAAATTTGGATAGGAGAGGAAGAAGATGGGCAGAACAATGGCTATTGGCAAAATGTCATACCCGAAAACATGCCCTCATATTGCTTAATCTGTAATAGGCTTGGGCATGATATATCTGAATGTAAAATAGGTAGAGAGCCATTAGGAAAGGTGAAAGGGCAAGTAGGTGCAATAAGAAATGTAGAAACATGGATAAGGAGGGAGGATGTGGCCCCGAAACCTCTAGGTTTAGGGGATGAAGAAGAGGAGAGTAGGAGAGAGAATGGGAGTTTCTTCTTGGAGGAGGAGGGAGATGGAAGCATTAGGGAGGTAAACATAGAGGGTAGTAATGAAGAGAATAAGGAAGAGAGATGGGAGGTGGTGAAATTTAGAAGAAAAAGTGCTAGGAAAAATAAACATAGAAGGGTGTTAAAGGAAAAAATAGAAGATTACAGCTGGATAGAGGAGGATCTCCTAGACTTTCCGGATGAAGATTCGGAGGTGTTTAGTTGCCCTCAATTAGGTATAGAGGAAGTTAAGAAAGAAAGTTACTTAGGAGAAGCAAAGGATGATTTATAAATGTATGATAAAATTGGTGAAAATTTAAATAAATTTCAATCTATGGAAGCCATAAAGAGAATGACTATGCAACTCGGTAAACTAGAAAAATATAATGTATTATCTCAATCTATTCCTCCCAAGAGTGCGAGAAATATGAAGAAAGATAAAAAATATGATTCAAAATGCATAAGCTAGATTACAATCCAAATTAGGTTTTAATGGATAGATATATGTATTGGAATATCAAAGGGGTGGCAAATAACCCTTCGATAAATAGTCTTAAAAATCTGATTAAAACATATAAAATTGCTTTAGTAGCTATAGCAGAACCTATGACACAGCAGGATCAAATAATAAAATATAGTAGAATATTAGGGTTTAATAATTCATTTTCTAATTTAAATAGTAAACTCTGGTTAATGTGGCATAATAATCTAGACATTGAAATATTAAAAGACACAGAACAAATAATACACTTTAAAATCAATAAAAATACAGAAGATATAATATCGGTGGTATATGCTAAAAATGATAAAAAAGCTAGGTTGGTTTTATGGGAGGAAATGCGGGATATAGCATCAAAAAATACTCCTTGGTTAATAGGAGGAGATTTTAATGTAATTAGAAGCTCTTTAGAGAAGAAGGGAGGAAAAACTCCGAACACAATAGCAATGTCTCAATTTAATGAGGCGATCTCTAAATCAAGTCTAATGGAAATAGCTTATACGGGCTCAAATTACACCTGGTGTAACAACTGGAGTAAAAGAAGGGCAATTTGGGCCAGACTGGATAGGGTAATGTGTAATGCTAAGTGGGCAGCCTCGCACGGGTCTACATCGCTTAAGCATTTAAGCAGAACCTGTTCAGATCACTCTCCACTTCTTATAACTATTCATCATAATAAAAGGAGCATAAGAAGCTTTAAATTTCAAAATATGTGGGGAAACCATATAGAATTTGAAAAATTGGTGAAAGAATCTTGGTCAGAGCCAGCACAGGGTAAACCGATGCAGGTTCTAATGTTCAAGTTAAATAGACTTAAAAAACATTTAAAATCATGGAATAAGGAAGTTTTTGGGAATATAAATCTGAAAATAAAACAAGCAGAAGAGAAGGTAGAAAAATTAGAAATTGAATATGATAATATAAATGATGATAAGATTAGACAAGAATTAAATAAGGCTAAAGCTGAATTGAGCTTAAATTTAAATATGGAGGAGGTATATTGGAAACAACGAGCAAAAATTAAATGGTTAAAAGAAGGCGATAGAAACACTAAATTTTTTCATAATATGAGTGAAATTAAAACTCAGAAAAATAGAATTAAAGCTTTAAAAAACACGGAAGGAAAATGGATAGAAGAAGACAAGCAAATTGGAACTCCTTAATACAGGAGATCAGGGCTTCCATTACACAAGATCAGAATCAAATGATGGAAAATATACCAGAGGAGGAAGAGGTAAAAAATGCGGTTTTTAATCTTGATAAAGATAGTGCAGCGGGTCCAGACGGCTGGAATAACTATTTTTATTAGTTAAATTGGCCCATTATTAAACATGATCTAGTTTTAGCAATTGCCAGCTTTTTCGTAGGTGCAGATATCCCTAAAGCCTGGGCAAACTCATACATAGTTCTTATTCCTAAAAAAGATGCCCCACAGATATGTGAGGATTTCAGGCCAATAAGCTTGTGTAATGCAATTTATAAGATTGTAGCCAAAATAATTCAGAACAGGTTAAGTAATATTTTGCCATTAATAATCTCACAAGAACAAACGGGTTTTGTTAAAAACAGACTGATGATTGAAAATATTATGTTAGCATCAGAAATGATGAAAAACATTTCAGCTAAAACAAGAGGGCACAATCTAGCTATCAAGCTGGATTTGTCCAAAGCATTTGACAGGGTTGAATGGGATGTACTTTGCTTTGTACTGAGAAAATATGGTTTCTCCGAATTATGCATAGATTTAATTTATAGATGTGTTTCGAATGTTTGGGTTAGAATTATTATAAATGGAAATATAGGTGAAGAATTCAAACCAAAAAGAAGTCTAAGGCAGGGAGACCCCTTATCCCCCTTACTATTTGATATATATCTAGAATTGCTTATTCTTAATTTAAACAAAAGAATGTCGGAAGGGAAAATTTTATCTTTTAGACAACCTAAAAACACTCCGAGAATAGGTTGTTTGGCCTATGCTAATGATTTAATAATTTTCACAAATGCAAGTAAAAGATCTATAATATACCTTATAGAATTACTACAACTATTTGAATTAGAAACAGGTCAGGTGGTAAATAAATAGAAGTGCCAGTTTATACTGGGAAAAAAAAGCTTTGGAGAAAGATATAAACAAAATTAAAAATTTAACTGGTTTCACCCAAAATAAGGGAGCTTTAATTTATTTAGGCTGCCCAATATTTGAAGGAAAATTGAGAGAGGAATACTTAGAACCGCTGCAAGAAAAAATGAGAAAGAAAATAGCAGGTTGGAAAGAGGACTCAGTAGGATTTGGGGGACAGGTTACATTAATTTCGCACGTGCTTCAAAGCACGCTGGTTCATATCCTATCCGTAATACACCCTCCGAAGAAATTCACAAATAAAATAGAAATGGAGATGGAAAATTTTTTATGGGGCAAAAAAGAAGGGAAGAATAAAATTCATTGGAAAAATTGGGGAGATATTTGTTATCCAAAAGCAGAGGCAGTTTTAAGAATAATCTCTCTACAAGATATGGCCACCGCATGGGATTGCAAAGGATGGTGGAGGTTGAAGGAAAATGACAGTCTTTGGGCAAAATATATGAGGGCAAGATATTTAGAAAAGTGGCCTAAGAAAGTTTCAAATAATTGGAAAGCCTTGGAAAAACAAAAGGAAAAAGTAGAATCCCATTCAATACTAAAAAAGAGTGGTTGGAAATGGATCCTAACACCACAAGGTAATTTTACACTTAAATCGGTAAAGGAATTAATTAGGAAAAAAAACTTGTTCAATCTATATCTAAATGGGTCTGGAGGGCAGGTATACCACAGAAAATGCGCTCGCTAGCATGGAAAGTAACAACAAATGCAATACCTGTGGATACTAATGTTCAAAGAAAGGGCATTAAATTGGTGTCTAGATGTGAATGCTGCTTAGAGGAAGAAGAATCTATGGATCACCTATTTTCGAAAGATAAAATTGCCATACAGGTCTGGAAGAAATTTGATGAAACAAAGCAAATCATTAAAAGAGAAGATGGTATAATTGAACGAATTAAAACATGGGAAAAAGTAATCTCTACTAATCCTACTAGAATCTGGCTTAATATGTACTTACCACATGTAATAATATGGTGTATATGGAAGGCTCAAAATAGGAGTAGGTTTGAAGGAAAGAAAATGGACACGAATGCAATATCACAAGAAATCAGGCAGGAAATAAGTAACATTTCAAATTTTAACCCTGTAATTTTAAATAAAATACACACAGAAAAGAAAGCAGAACGGGAATGGTTCCTAAATATAAAAATAAATAAACAATATTGGGCGAAAAGTATCTCTTGGCACAAACCTCCGGAAGGAAAACTCTCATTAAATACGGATGGAAGCTTTAATAGGGACACAAGTATAGCGGGGGGAGGTAGATTAATAAGAGATTCTTCAGGGGCAGTTATGAAAGCTTTTACTATAGTTAGTGTAGCAGCCTCGGCTCTACATTCAGAAATTAGAGCATTAAATTTAGGTTTAACTGTTTGTAAAAAATTAGACTATAAGAATATTCAAATACAGGTAGATTCATTGCTATTAGTCAATTTAGTAACAAAGAAAATATCTCTCTGGAAACATGAAGAGGAATTAGAAATTACTTTGAATCTCATAGAAGAACTGAATGCATCAATAGTACATATATATAGAGAGCTAAACACCCCAGCAGACAATCTTGCAAGGCTAGGATCGCAAAAAGGAGAAGCAGAATATGATGAGGTTACTCTGCCGATAAAAATAAAAGGCCTAGTGGAACTACACAAGAATGCAATCTCCTATGTAAGAGTTAGTAAGGGTAGAAAGTGAGAGGCAGTTAAAATATTAATAGATCATATAGGTATAATAGAAAAGGAAAGGTTAACGGTAAAAAATGGGGTTCTCTTGGGGAATATGGTATAGATGTATTTGTCTTTCTTAGCAGCGCAGCTCACTCAAAGCTTCATTCATTGGGAGGCAAGATTTGTTGGCATATGCAGTCTAAACCTCATTTGCTTTATTTCTTTGTTTATTGTATGTTTAAAAGTCTTATTTATGCTTATGAGAACAATGTTGCAAGGTCATGTGTTAATTAATTTGTTAGGATGCTAGAACATTAGACGTTGGTGTATAGAATAGGTCTTGCTGTCATTAAGGAAGCAAATTTCAGATTTGCTAAGGTTCAATGAGGGTACAGAAATGAAGCGGCTATGGGAGAAAAATGGAGCGCAAAGTTGCTGGGATACGGCAATGAATTCTAGAAGTCAAGCAAAGGAAGGCAGCAAACTGAACATGAAGACGGCAGGAGTAAAGAGAAGAATGGAAAAGTGAAAATAGTAGAACATGGAGGGCAATATAGCAAAAATTAAGCTGTTAGAAGGAATGGAGGCAGTCGGTAGGGGAATTTCTATCCCTACAGTTACAGGTTTGTTTAGAAAGGGATCTAGAAGGGAGAAAAGAAATAGAATGTATATTTGGCTTTGTTTTCTTGGTTTTCTTAGCAGCGCAGGTATTATACAGCATATATGATGAAGGGTTAGTCAAGCTCTTGTAACAGCATATAAAGTGTAGAGTGCAGCATATATAGTGAAAGTCAAGGCTCCGGAACAGCATATAAAGTGAAGAACTAGAGGGAGCAAGATTCAAAGGGCTGGAGAAAAAGTGTAGCATGAAGGATGGTTATGCAATAAAGTTTCAGGTATGTAAGGAAGATAAATCCCTATGCAGAAAAATGTTTGTTGTGCAGGCTTTGGAGCCGTCAACTGACTTATAGAAGGGGGTTCATGAAGGGAAAGTTAACATTAAGGAAGTGGGCATATAACCGAGTTACAAGTTCAGAATGGAAGTTAAAAATAGCTCAAGATCTTTAAACAAATAAGCTCAAAGCGAGCACACGTACTCATATTAAAATTAGGCTTGGTTCTTTGTCTCTTTTTTTAATTAAAGTGTATGGGTGTAAGAGGGATAAGGGTAGATTTTAGTTGGTAAAAAGGGTATTCCTCCGCCAAAAGAGAGGGTTAAAATTAATAAACAACTTTTTTAAAAAAAATAAATAAATAAATAAATAGATTGATAAATACATAAATAGACAAATAGATAGATAGTCAGAAAGATATATAGATAAATAAATATATAGACACATAGATCGACATATAGACAAATAGATAGACAAACATAGAGAAAAAGATAGGCACATAGATTGATAGATAGATAGATAGATTAATAGATCTATTGACAAATAGATAGACAGATTGATAGATTGATAGATAGATAGATATAGATATATATATATATATATATAATTAGATTGATAGATAGATTTCTATATATTTTGATATATAAATTAATACACAAATTAATAGACAGATAGATAGACAAATAAAGAGATAGAAAGATAGATAGATAGATATATAGATCGATAGATATACAAATAGATAGATTTTTAGACAAATAGAAAGATAGGTAGATAGAAACACACATAGATAGATCAATAGATAGAAATATATATATATATATATACATATATATATATATATATAGACAGTTAGATGGACAAAAAGATATATAGATAGATAGACATATAGATAGGTAGATTAATTGATTGATTGATTGATATATATATATATATATATATATAAACAGATTGATGATAGTCATATAGATAGATAGATAAGAAATATATTGACACATAGACATACAGATAGGCAAATAGATAAACAGACACACAGATATTAGACAAATAGATAAATTGGTAAATAAACAGAAAGATAGACAGATAAGTAGTTAGATAAAAAATTTGGTAGATAGATAGATAGATAGACATATAGATATACAGACAGATAGACAGATATATAGATAGATAAATAAATATACAAATAGATAGGTATATAGATATATAGACAAAGAGATAGACTAGTAAACAATGTGATAGATAGACATATTGAGATAGAGATATATACACACAAAAAGATAGACAAATAGATAGACAAATAGACAACCATATAAATAGCATGATAGATTGACAGAAATACACATAATCATATAGATATATAAATAGATAGATAGAGAGATAGATAGACATATAGAAATAAGCACAGCTAAACAGATAGACATATAGAAATAAGCACAGCTAAACAGATAGATAAATAGATAGATAAATAGATATGCAAATATAAAGATAGATATACATACAAATAGACAGACTGATTAATGGATGGATTGATTGATTGATAGATCAATCAATAGATAGATAGATAGATAGGCATATACACAAATAGATAGATAAATAGATAAATAGTTAAATAGATAGACATATTGTGAGAATAATAAATAAATAGATATTTACATATA
Organism: Sapria himalayana; assembly: GCA_029783825.1. Lineage (NCBI taxonomy): Eukaryota > Viridiplantae > Streptophyta > Magnoliopsida > Malpighiales > Rafflesiaceae > Sapria > Sapria himalayana. Next base: position 188,430 of record JAREIK010001296.1, read on the forward strand.
TAGATATATAGATTGAAAGACATATTGATAGATATTTTTATAGACAGATTGATAGATATTTTTATAGAAATATTGATATATAGATTTAAAGTCAAATTGATAAACAGATTGATAGATAGATTGATAGACAGATTGATAGGCATATTTAAAGATTGATAGATAAACAGATAAAGAGACATATAGATAAATAGATTGAAAAATAGTTTGATAGATAGATTAATACACTGATAGCTTGTAAGATTAATAGACAGATTGATTCGTAGAATATTAGACATATTGATAGATATATATATATATATATATATATATACAGATAGACTAACAAATTGACAGAAAGAGAAACATAAAGATAGATAGATGAATAGATTGATAAATACACAAATAGATTGACATATAGATAGATAGACAGTTAAGATGACAGGTAGATAAATTGATAGACACATACGCTGACAAACAGATAGATAGATAGTTAGTTAGAATGATAGATACACAGATAGATAGACATATAGAAAGATAGACATATATATAGATAGAAAAATAGATAAATAGACACAAAGACAGACAAATAGACAGACCGATAGATTGATAAATAAATAGAAAAAAATATAGACAAATATATAGATTGACATATAGACAGGTAGATAGACATTTAGATAGACAGATAGACAAATAGATAAACAAATATATTGACAAACACATAAACAAAAAGATTGATTGATTGATTTACACACATATAAACAGATAGATACATAGATAGATACATAGATAGAAAGACATATAGAAAGATAGATAAATAATCTTCTATAATGAAAAATAGATAGATAGATGACATACCGATATAAAGATAGATAGATTGATTGATAGCTGGACACATTGATAGATTGATAGACAGATTGATATATAGATTGTTATTCATGTTAATAGACAGATTGAGAGATAAATATAAAGATGGGTTAAAAAATAGATAGATAGACATATAGATTGGCAAATAGATTGACATATAGATTGATAGACAGATAGAGAGATAAAAAGAAAGTTAGATAGAAAGATTGATAGATAGACAGATATATAGACAAAAAGATAGATATACATATAGATAGATAGATAGAATGACAGATAGATATACAGACAAAAAGATAGATAGATATATAGGTATACTGATAGGCAGATAAAGAGAGCCAGATGGATAGATAGATAAACATACAGATAGTTAAACAAATAGATAGAGAGATAGATAGAATAGTATGCAAATAGATAAACAGATATATAGACATACATAAATTCATATTGATAGATAGATAGATAGACAAATATATATACGCATAGGTTGATAAACAGATAAACAAGTAGAGAGATTGATAGATAGATACATAGACAGATAAAAAGATAGATAGATATATAGATATATAGATAGATAGATAGACAGTTAGATAAACAGATAGATAGATAGATATATAGACAAATAGATAGATAGAAAGATAGATAGATAGATAGACATATAGTCATATAGATAGATCGATCGATAGACAAATAGATAGATAGACAAACAGACAGATAGACAGACAAATCTATAGGCAAATAGATTGACAAATAGATATACAAATAGATAATTAGATAGATAGAAAATATATAGATAGATAGTTAAAGAGAAATAAAGATAGATATATAGATAGATATATACACATATAGATTAATTGATTGATTAATTTATAGATAGATAGAAAGAGAGACGAATAGATATACATATAGATAGACAAATAAATAGGCAAATCGATTGACAGATAGATAGACAACTCAATAGACAAACAGATAGAATATAGATAGATAGATAGATAGATTAATTGATTGATAGATAAATAAATAGATAGGCAGATAGATAAACAAATATGATAAATAGATAGATAGATAGATAAACAAATATATAGATAGATAGATTGACAGATAGATAGGTATATAGATAATCAGGTAGATAGACATATAATTATATCTATAGATAGATAGATAGATATATAGATAGACAAAAAATTGACAGATAGAGATAGTCAGACAGATAGACACAGATAAATAGATAATAGACAAAAAAAATAGATAGACAGACAGATAGATAGACAAATAGAAAGATAGATATATAAAGCGATTTATATACATATAGATTGACATATAGACACATAGATATATAAACATATACACATACAGATATATAGTTAGTTATAAAAATAGTTATATTGATAGGTAGACATACAGATAAATATACAAATAAATAGATAGATACATAGATTGGTAGCAAATGCATAGAAGCATAGATACAAAGATAAATAAAAAGATAAATAGACATACATAAAAACATAGATAGTTATATATATATATATATACAAATAAACAGATAGATAGCTATATAGATAGATAAATAGATAGATAGATAGATATGTCGATAGACATATATATAGACATATAGTTAAATAATAAAGAGTCAAATAGATAGAAAGATCGATAGACTTTTACAAAGACAGATTATTACATATATAAATAAATAGATAAATAATAAATATATAGACGAATATATTGATAGTTAGTTAGAAAGAAAGATATACAGATATATAGATAGATATATAGATAGATAGACAAAGAGATAGATAGATAAATAGATAGATAGACCAATAGATACACAGATAGATTTACAAAAATATAGACAAATAGATAAATAGATAGATGAATAGATAGAAAGATAGATTTATAGATTGATTGATAAATAGATAGATAGACAGATATATTTTTATATATAGATATTTATATAGACAAATATATAGATATAAAGATATATACAAAGATAGGTTGATAATTAGATGGATAGAAAGAAATAAATAAATAAATAAAGATAGATAGATAGACAGATACATTGACAAATAGATAGATAGATAGATATATATATATATATATATATATATATGTATGTATATATTGTTAGATAGAAAGACAGATAGAGAGATAGATAGATAGATCATCAAATAAATAGATAGATAGACACATAGATAAATTATTAGATAGACATACAAAGAGATAGACATATAGACAAGCAGATATAAAAAGAGATATACATACAAATAGATAGAATAATAGATAGGTTGATAGATAGACGAATAGATAGATAGATAGACAGATAGCTAGATATATAGATAGACAATTTATAGATAGATTTATAGACAGAATATTAGTCAGATTGATAGACAGATTTAAACATATATAGATAGACAGATAGATACACTGATTAATAAAAAGATAGATAGACATATATAAACATAAACAAATAGATTGACAAAATGATATACAAATAGATTGAAAGATATGTAGATAAATGGATCGATAGATATATAGATATATAGATAGTAGATAGATAGATAGATAGATTTGAGATAGACATATAGATAGACAGAGATATAGACATACAAATTTATAGTATTATTGATAGACAAATTGATACATAGATTTATAGATAGATATATATATATATATATATATATACATATATTTTGACATATAGATAGACCGACATTTAGATTTATAGATAAATAGATAGACAAACACAATGATGAACATATAGATAGAAAGATAGATAGATAGAAAGATAGATGGAGAGGCAAATAAATAAACAAATAGACATATAGATACATAGATAGATAGATAGACAAATAGAATGATAGACAAATAGAATTAAAGATAGACAAATAGATAAATAGATAGATAGATAGATAGATCAGTTAGACAAATAGGCAGAAAGTGATTATAGATAGACAGACACATAGATAGATAAATAGATAAATTGATTATTAGATTAATAGACAAATTATTAGACAGATTACTAGAAAAATGGATAGATAGAAAGATAGATTGACAGAAATATAGATAGATAGATAGACAAATATATAGACATATATATATATATATATATATATAGATGGATAGATAGATAGATAGATAGTTAGTTAGATAAAAATATAATTATAAATACATAGGCAAACAGATAGAAAGTTAAATAGACAAATTGAAATAAATATAGATATATAGATAGATAGACACATAGATAGACAGATAGACAAATAGATAGACATATAGATAGAAAGATAGACATATAGTCAAACAAATAGACAAATAGATACACAAATAGATAAATTGATAGATAAACAGACATATAGACAGAAAGATATAAATATATATATATACACATACAAATAATCAGATAAATGGATTGATAGATAGATATAATAAAATACCGTCAAATATATAGATAGATATACAGATAGATATACAGATAGATAGATAGATAGCCATATAAATAGACACTTAGATAGTTGACAGATAAATAGATATACTGATAAAATTATAGATAAAGATTTTGATAGGTAGACATAATATAGATAGATAGATATATATATACAAAGATAGATAGACAAATAGATAGAGAGACAAAATGATAAATGGATTGATAGATAGATAGAGTTTCAAAAAGATAGATATATAGATAGTTGGAGAGACATACAGATAGATAGATATGTAGATAGATAGATAGATCGATAGATATATAGACAAATAGATAGATAGATAGGTAGATGAATAGATAGATAGATAGATAGATAGATAGGAAGACAGATACATAGACACAAAGATAGATTGATATAATGATTGATACACATAGCAAAATAGATTGATTGGTAGATAAATTGTAGATTGATAGATAGATAAAGTGTAGATTGATAGAATGATATATAGACTTATAGATAGATATATAGATAGATTATTAGACATATACATAGACAGGTATATATACATATAGATTGATTGATTGGTATATATAAAGATAGATAAATAGATAGATATATAGGTAGAAAAATAGATATATAGATTGATATACAAATAGATAAATAAAAAGATAGATAACAGACTTATAGATACTCAAATAAATAGATAGTTAGACAGAGAGATAGACAGATAAACACACATATATATATATCGATAGATAGATAGACATATAGATAAAAAGATAGATAGCCAGATAGATATACAGATAGATAGTTAGTTAGTTAGATAGATAAACTTATATATAGATAGTTAGATAGATAGATAGATAGATAGACATATTGATATAAAGATAAATAGAATAATAGATTGATAGATAGATATATTGATAGATAGATAGATAGCAAGATATCAAATAGATAGATAGATTAGTATATAGACTGATATATAGGTAAACATATAAATAGACAAATAGATAGATAGAAATGAAAATAAAAAGACAGAAAGATAGATAGAATATAGATAGATAGATAGGTAGATACGTAGATAGATAGATAGATAGATTGATTGATTGATATATAAGTAGATATATATATACATACATACATACAGATAGATTGATAGATAGATATATAGGTAGATAGATAAATAGATAGATATTTAGACAAATATATAGACAAATAGATAAACAAATAGTTAGACATATAGAAAAATAGATCGATTGACAGATTGATTGATAGATTGATTGCAGATTAATTGATTGATTGATAAATAGATTGAAAGATAGATAGATGGATTTAATAATTGATGCTATATAGATAGTTAGATAAATAGATATAAATATAAATAGCCAGATATATAGACAAATAGACTGATAGATATACAGATAGTAAACTAGATTGATAAATAACTAGATTGACAAATATATTAATTGATTGAACGAAAGACAAAAAGATAGAAATACATATAGTTAGATAGATAGTTAGACAGAGAAATATGCAGATAGATAGATATATAGATAGACAGAAAGATAGATAGATAGGTAGATAGATAGATAGACATAAAGATAGATTGATAGAATGATTGATACACATATTGAAAATATATAGATAGATAAATTGGTATATTGATAGAAATATAGATAGACAGATAGATTAAAAAATTTTTAGACAGATATATAGAGAGATAGATAGAAAGATTGATTGATTGATTGATAGTGAGTTTGATAGATAGATTATAAAATAATCGATAATCAAATAGATATGTAGATTGATAGAAAGATAGGAAAATTGATAGTAAGATAGATAAATTATTTGACATATAAATAGACTTGTAGATAGTTATATAGATATACCGATTGATATAATGAAAGATAGATAAATAGAGAGATAGATGAGTAGACAAATAGATAGATAGAAATACAAATAGATAGGCAGATAGATAGCTAGATAGATAGATAAATCGATAGTCGGATAGATAAACAGATAAATAAATAGATAGACAAAGAGATAGATAGATAGATAGATGGATAGATATATAGATAGATAGATAGACATATAGATAAAAAGATTGATAGAGATAGATATATATATATATATATATATATATATAGATATATAGATAGATAAATAGATAGATAGCTTGATAGACAGATAGATAAATAGATAGATAGATAGATAAACATATATATAGACAAATTGATTGATTGATATATAGATAGACATATGGATTGAAAGATCGATAAATTAATAGATAGAGAAAGAGATAGATAGATAGTTAGTTAGTTAGTTAGTATGATAGCAAGATACACAAATAGATAGACATATTATTATTTAGATAGATAAAAAATATACATATAGATATAAAGATAATTACAGATATATAGA
>JAREIK010001296.1:198329-242696 GCA_029783825.1 Sapria himalayana
GACATATAGATAGATTGCCAGATATACAAATAGGTAGATAGACAAATAGACAGAAAGTCAAGTTGGTAGCTTGATAGATAGAAAGATATATACATAGAAAGTTAGACAAATAGATAGACAGAAAGATAATAAAATATAAAGATAGATAAATAGATAGATAGACAGATAGATAGATAAATAGATAGATATATAGATAGAAAGATATATAAATAGATAAATAGACACATAGGTAGCAAGATAGATAGATAGATAGCCAGACAAACAAAAAAATCAGATAGCTAGTCTAACAAACAGATTAATAAATAGACAAATTACTAATAGATAGACAAAAAGAAATTAAGAAAGAAAGATTGATAGATAGATAGATAGATTAATAGATAGATTATTAAATCGATAGATAGATAGATAGATAGATAGATATAAAGATAGACAGATATATTCACATATAGATAGAGAGAAAGATAGTCAGATAGATATGCAGATAGATAGCTAGATAAGATGGATAATTAGATAACTATATAGATAGATAAAAATATAGATAGAGAGAAATACAAACATGTAGATAAATAGACACACAACCAAAAACACATATAGATAGACACACATATTAATACATAGAAAGACATATAGATAGGACTGATCATGATAAACAGATAGATATATGGATATATAAATAGATAGATATAATGATTTATAGATAGAAAGAAAAACACATATTTAGATAGATATATTGATTGATAAACCGATTGATAGATAATTTGATAGAATTAGTGATAAACATGTAGATAGACAAATATATATAGAGATTATTAAATAGATAGATAGATAAACAGATAGACAGATATATAGATAGATTAATTGACAGATAATTAGTAGATAGATATGCAGATAAATATACTGTAGAAAGACAAATAGATATGCAGAATGATATCTAGATAGATATTCATATAGATAGATTATAGAAGATAGAAAAATAGATAGATTGATAGAAAGACAAATAGATATATATTATATATATAAATAGAGAGATTGACAAATAGATAGAGATGTTTAGATATGGATTGATTGCGGGAAATAAGAGACAGATAGAATAAATATATACTAGAGTAGATAGATTGAATTATAGACTGTTGATAATAGATTACCTAATAATTGATAGATAGACATTTTTAGGATAGATCAAAAGAAAATAATGAAAGATATATAAGAAGTTTAGAAAGTAGACAGCAATCATATAACATATTAAGAGTCCGATAGATACAACCAGACCAAATCATACAAATAAGAAAATAGATAGATAGCAAGATTGATGATAGAACAGCTAGAAAACAACAAACATATAATAGAACGCTAGAAAAACAACTATAGATAGCTAGATAGAAGATAGATACCAGAGAGAAAAAAGATAGATAAATAGATAAATAGAAGATAGATTGATTAATGATAGATAAATAGATAGTTAGATAGATAAATAGATTTATTCCCAGATATATTGATAGACAGACAGACATATAGATAGATAGATAAATAAACAAAACAAGAAACAAATAGACAGTTTGCCAGATAGAAAGATTCAAGATAGACAAACATATAGAGTGACAGACATATAGATGGATAGAATATAAATAAATAGATAGAAAGATTTATAAATAGATATATTGATAAACAGATAGATATATATATAGATTGATAGATTTAGATAGAGATTAATATATAAATTGATTGAGAGATTATAAATAGATAGATAGATAGACATATAGATAGATTGATAGATAAATAGATAGATAGATAGAATAGATAGACAGATAGATTGGTAGATAAATAGATACATAGACAGATAAATATATAATTATATAGACATGTAGATAGGCAGATATATAACCAGATAAAAAATCATATAGATAGATAGATAGAAAAATAGATAAATAGATAGATAGTTAGATATATAGATGGATAGAGAGACAAAAGATAGATAGATAGATAATAGATAGATTAATAGGAAAACAGATAGATATACAGATAGATCGACAGATAAATAGACAGATAAATAGATAGGTAGATTGATAGATTGATATCCAAAAAGATAGACCGATAGATATACAAATAGAATGGCAAATTAATAGACAGATTGATAGATATATTTATATACAAATTGATAGATAGATAGAATTATAGAATGATAGATTGATATATTTATAGATTAATAGTGAGATAGAGCGATAGATAGTTAGATAAATAGACAGAAAGATGGACAGATAGATAGTAGACATATAAAGATAGATAGATAGATAAAAAGATAGACAGATTGAATGACAAATTTATAGATAGACTAATAGATAGAAAGATAGATATATTGATAGATTAATAGATAGATTGAGAGATAGATTGATAGGCAAATTCTAAGATAGATTTATATACATATTGAGATATATATAGAAAGAAAATTGATAGATAGATAGAATTATATATAGATACATATTTAAATAGACAAATAGATAGATAAATAGATAGATAGATAGATAGACTGATAGATAAATAGATCGATAGACAAATAGATTGATAGATATCTAGATATATAGATAGATAGACATATAAAGAGATAGATTGACATATAGATTTATAGAAAATTATAAGACGAGATAGATATACAATATATAGACAAATTAATAGGCAGAATGATAGATAGATTTATAGATAGTTTGATAACATATTGATAGATAGGTTGATAGATCTATTGATAGATAGATAGATAGACATTTTGTTAGAAAGATTGATAGATAGTTTTATATTTAGAATGATTGATAAATTGATAGATAGATTGATAGAGAGAAAGTTAGACAGATTGATAGACTGATAAATAGAGAGATTGATACATAGATAGATTGATTGATAAAAAGATAAAAAAATAGATTGATATGTTGATAGACAAATTTATCGACAAATTGATAGGCAGATTCATAGAAAGATTAATAGATAGATTGATTAATTGATTTGTAGATAGATTAATAGTTAGATATATAGATAGATAGATAGAAAAATAGATAGACAAATATAAAGATAGATAGATCAAAAGATAGATAAATAGATAGTTAGATATATAGATAGACAAAAAGAGAGATAGATAGAGATCTAGATAAACATATAGATAGATATATATATATATATATATAGACAAATAGATAGAAAAATAGATAGACAGATAGAATCAATATAAAGAATTAAGTATATATATAGACAAATAGATAAATTGATAGACAGACATACATACAGATATAAAGATAGACATTGACTAACAGAAAGACAGACACATACAAGATAGACAAAAATAGATTTATAGTTAAATGATAGACAGATACATAGATAGATAGACAGATAGACAGATCGACAGACTGATAGATAGATAGATAGATAGACATATAGATTGAAAGATAGAAAGATAGATTAACATATATATATATATATACACACACACACACACACAGATATACATACAGAAAAATATATGGTCAGTCAAATAGATAGTTAGATAGTTAGAAAAATAGATAGATAGATAGATATATACATACATACATTGATAAATAGATATATAGAAATTCAAAAAGAGAAAAAGACATTTTGGTAGGAATATATTTAGGAATGTAGGTGATAGACAGATAAACATACAAACATGCAAATACACACACAGATAGACAAACAAACAAAAAGTCATACAAACAAATAAATAGATAGACAGACAGATAGAAAAATATATAGACAATTTGATAGATAGATTAATAGGGAGATTGATATAGAGATAGATAAATAGCTTGATAGAAATGATTGATAAATATATTGATAAACAGATAAATAGATAGATAGTTAGACAAATAGATAGACTTATAGATAGAAAAATTGATAAATTAAAATATATATAGAAAAATAAATAGATAGATAGATAGATAAATAGCTAGATAGATTGATAGATAAATAAATAATAAATGATGGATAGATAAAAAGATAGATACATAAATACATAGATAGAATAATAGATAGATTGATAGACAAATTGATAGATGGATTGTTAGACAAATAGATCGACATTTTGATAGATTGATTGATAGATTGATTGATAGATAGATTGATTGATTGATAGAAGAATTGATAATAGATTAATAAAAAGGTTGATAGATAGATAGTTAGACAGATTGATAGACATATAGATAGACATATTGATATATAGATAGATAGACATATTGATATATAGATTGATTGATATATAGTTTGATAGATAAATAGACACATAAAGAGTCTGATATATCGATAAATTATTAGATAAATAGATTGATATATAGATAAACAAATAGATAATTATAAAGTCTGATAGATATACAGTTTGATAGATAAATAGATATACAGATATATAGATATGTGTATAGATAGGTAGTAAGATAGATAGCTTGAAATATAGATAGAAAAATAGATAAATAGTAAGTAGATAAACAAATAGATAGAAACAAAGATAAATAGATAAATATATAGACAGATAAATAAACAGATAGATAAACATATAATTAAATATATAGATATATAGATTGATATACAAATTGATATACAAATTGATAGATAGATTTATAGATATATTGATAGACATATTGATAGACATATTGATAGACAAATTGATAGATAGTTAGACAGATAGATTGTTAGATATAAATATAAATAAATAGACAGATAGATTGACATATAGGTAGACAGACATACAGACAGACAGATAGATGGATGGATAGTTAGATCGATAGATAGATAGATATACAGATAGATAGATTTAAAGATAGATTGATAGAATGATTGATACACATATTGAAAATATATAGATAGATAAATTGGTATATTAATAGAAAGATATATAAACACATAGATTGAAAAATTATTAGATAGATTTATAGATAGATAGATAGATATAAAGATTGATTAATTGATTTAGAGTGAGTTTGATAGATAGATTGGAAAATAATAGATAATAAAATAGATAGGTAGATTGATAGAAATATAGATAGGCAAATATATTGATAGATAGATTATTTGACATATGGATAGACAGGTCGATAGATATATAGATATACAGATTATTATAATGAAAGATAGATAAATAGTGAGACATATGAGTTGACAAATAAATAAATAGATATACAAATAGATAGTCAGATAGATAGATAGTCAGAAGATAAATAGATAGATAGTTAGAGAGATAGATATATAGATAGATAGACATATAGATAAAAGATAGATAAATAGATATACAAATAGATTTATAGATAAATAGATAGATAGATAGAAAGATAGATAAACAAATATATATACAAATAGATAGATAGATTGACATACAGATAAACATATTGATATAAAGATCGATAAATTAATAGATAGAGAAAGAGATAGATAGATAGATAGTTAGTTAGTTAGTTAGCAAGATACACAAATAGATAGACATATTATTATATAGATAGATAAATAGATATACATATTGATATAAAGATAGATAGACTGAATGATTGACAGAAAGATATATAGATATATAGATAGACAGGCAGACAGACATATAGATTGATAGATTGATAGATAGATAGTTAGATAGACTCATAGATAGATAGATAGATTGATAGATAGATAGACAGACACATAGACAAACATATATTGAGAAACATAGATAGACATATAGATAAATAGATAAATACATAGATTGATAGACAAACAGATAGATAGATAGACACACATATAGACATATAGATAGATTTCCAAATATACAAATAGGCAGATAAAGAAATAGATAGAAAGTCAGGTTGGTAGCTAGATAGATAGAAATATATATATATAGAAAGATAGACAAATAGATAGATAGAAATATAGTAAAATATAATGATTGATAGATAAATAGACAGATAGACAGATAGATAGACAGATAGATAGAAATATAGATAGAAATATAGGTAGAAAGATATATAGACAGATAAATAGACACATAGATATAAAGATAGAAAGATAGATAGATAGACAAACAAACAAAAAAATTCAGATAGCTAATTTGACATACAGATTGATAAATAGACAAATTGACAGACAGATAGATAGAAAAAAATAAAGAAAGAAAGATTGATTGATTGATTGATTGATTGATGGATAGATTGATAGATAGATTGATAGGTAGATAGAGAGATAAATAGAGATATAGATAGATATAAATATAGATAGATATATTCACATATAGATAGAGAGAAAGATAGTCAGATAGATATGTAGATAGATAGATAGATAAGATAGATAATTAGATAAATATATAGATAAATAGAAAGATTTATAAAGAGACATATAGACATGTAGATAAATAGACACACGACGAAAAAGGCATATAGATAGACACGCAGATTAATACATAGAAAGACATATAGACATACTTAAAGATAAACAGATTGATATATAGATATATAGATAGATATATAGAATGATTTATAGATAGATAGAAAACCACATATTTAAATAGATAGACTGATTGATAGACAAATTGATAGAAAAATTGGTAAACAGATATATAGACAAATATATAAAGATATTATTAAATAGATAGTTAGATAAACAGATAGCCAGTTAGATAGATAGATTAATTGATAGATAAATTAGTAGATAGATATGCAGATAGATATACATGTAGAAAGAATTATAGATATGCAGAATGATATCCAGATAGATATTCTTATAGATAGATAGATAGAAAAATAGATAGATTGATATAAAGACAAATACATATATAGATAAATAAATAGATATATATACAAATAGAAAAACATATTTAGAGATAGTTTGAATGAGAAATAAATAGACATATAGATAAATATATAATAGATAGGTAGATTGATTTATAGACTGGTTAATATATAGATAGATATATATATTAATATATAGATAGATATATAGATTAATAGATAGATTTTTAGATAGATCAAAAGAAAAATAGAAAGATATATAGATTTAAAGACAAATACATAGAACATAGATAGACATATAGATACACAAATAAATTGATAGATATATAGATAGACAGAAAAATAAACAAAAATATAATAGAAAGCTAGAAAAACAAATAGATAGATAGATAGACAAACATACAAAAGAAAGATAAATAAATAAATAAATAGAAAGATTGATTGATTGATTGATAGGTAAATAGATAGTTTGATAAATAAATAGATTTATATCCTGATATATTGATAGACAGAAAGACATATAGATAGATAGATAGATAGATAGACAAACACATAAACAAATAGATAGTTAGCCAGATAGAAAGACTAAAGATAGAAAAATACATAGAGTGACAAACATATAGAAGGATAGAAATATAAATAAATAGATAGATAAATTTATAGATAGATAGATAGATAGATAAACAGATAGATACATAGATAGATTTATATATACATTAATAATTAAATTGATTGAGAGATTGATAAATAGATAGATAGATAAACAGATAGATTGGTAGATAAATAGATACATAGATAGATAGATCAATAGATAGTTATATAGACACGTAGATAGACAGATATATAACCAGATAGAAATACATATAGATAGATAGATAAAAAATAGATAAATAGATTGATAGCTAGATATATAGATGGATAAAGAGATAGAAAGATAGCTAGACAGATAAATAGATAGATAGATAGACAGGCAGACAGATAGATATATAGATAGATAGAAAAATAAATAGATAAATAGATAGGTAGATTGATAGATAGATATCCCAAAAGATAGATAGATAGATATACAGATAGATAGACAGATTAATAGATAGATTGATAGATATATTTATAGACAAATTGATGGATTGATAGAATGATAGAATGATAGATTGATAGATTGATGGAGAGTTAGAAGGATAGATAGTCTAATAAATAGACAAAAAGATAGACAGAAAGATAGTAGACATATAAACAGATAGATTGATAAAATAATATAAATAAAAAGAGATAGATTTAATGATAGATTTATAGATAGATTAATATATAGATTGATAGATTGATTGATAAGCAAATTGTTAGATAGATTTATAGACAGATTGAGATATATATAGATGGAAAATTGATAGATAGATAGATAGACAGATTTATATACAAATATATATTTAGATAGACAAATAGATAGATAAATAGATAGATAGAAAGATAGACTAATTGATATATAGATTGATAGACAAACAGATTGAAGATATCTAGATATATAGATATATAGATATATAAAGAGACAGATTGATAGATAGATTCATAATAAATTGTTTGACTAATAGATTTACAGATATATAGATAGATTAATACTCAGATTGATAGATATATTTATAGATAGTTTGATAAAATATTGATAGATAGGTCGATAGACATATAGATAGATAGATAGATATACATTTTGTTAGAAAGATTGATAGACAGTGTTATATATAGAATTATTGATAAATTCATAGATAGATTGATAGAAATATAATTAGACAGATTGATAGGCTAATAGATAGAGAGATTGATACATAGATAGATAGATAAAAAGATAAACAAATAGATTGATATGTTGATAAACAAATATATAGATTAATT
Source organism: Sapria himalayana (assembly GCA_029783825.1). NCBI lineage: Eukaryota > Viridiplantae > Streptophyta > Magnoliopsida > Malpighiales > Rafflesiaceae > Sapria > Sapria himalayana. Next base: position 206,951 of record JAREIK010001296.1, read on the forward strand.
GATAGGCAGATTGAAATATAGATTAATAGATAGATTGATTAATAGATTGATAGATAGATTAATAGATAGATAGACAAACAAGATAGATAGAAAAATAGAAAGACGAATAGAAATACGGATAAATCAATAGATAGATAAATAGATAGTAAAATATGTAGAAAGACAAAAAGAGAGATAGAAAGATAGATATTTAGATAAACATATCGATAGATAGATAGATAAATAGATATAAAAAGAGTCTGATAGATCAAAAAATTATTAGACAAATAGATAGATATAGAGATAGATAAATAGATAATTTGAAAGTCTCTTAGATAAACATATTGATAGATAAATAGATATACAGATAGATAGATATAATTATAGATAGGTAGTTAGATAGATAGATTAATATATAGATATAAAAATAGATATATAGTAAGTAGATAAACAAATAGATAGATAGAAATATAGATAGATAGACAGACATACAGATAAAAAGATATACATATTGACTAACAGATAGATAGTTAAAAGATATACATACTGATAGAAAGATAGACACATACAAGACAAACATAAAAATAGAGAGATAGTTAAAAGATAGATGGACAGACAGATAGATAGATTGACAGATAAACATATAGACAGACACATAGATAGATAGATAGATAGACATATAGATTGATAAATAGATAGTTAAATAGAAAGATAGATAGACATTTAGATATATAGATAGATAGTCATACAGACAAATAGATGGCCAGTCAAATAGATAGTTATATAGTTAGAAAAATAGATAGATATATACATAGATACATAGACAAATAGATAGAAATTCAGAAAGAAAAAAAGACATTCAGGTTGGAATATATTCAGGAAGGTTGATAGATAGACAGATAAACATACAAACATGCAAATACACAGACAGATAGATAAACAAACAAAAAGACATACAAACAAATAAATAGACAGACAGACAGATAGACAAATATATAGACAATTTGATTGATATATTAATAGGAAGATTGATATAGTTATAGATAGACAACATGATAGAAAGATTGATAATTATATTGATAAATAGATAGATAGATAGTTAGACAAATATATAGACAGATAGATAAACAAATTGATAAATAAAAATATAGATAGAATGATAGATAGATAGAGAGAGAGATAGATAGATAGATAAATAAATAAATGGATTGATAGATTGATAGTCAAATAGATAGATAGATAGATAAAGTAAATGATTGATTTATAGATAGATACATACATAGATACATAGATAGAATAATAGATAGATAGATAGACAAATTGATACACAAATTGTTAGACAAATAAATTGACATTTTGAAAGATAGATTGATAGATAGATTGATAGAAGAATTAATAAATAGATTGATAAATATATTGATAGATAGATAGATATAAAAATTGATAGACATATAAATAGACATATTGATAGATAGATAGATATATAGACAGATAGATTGATTAATTGACATATCATTTGATAAATAAATAGACACGTAGAGAGTCTGATAGATCGATAAATTATTAGATAAATAGATAGATATATAGATAGACAAATAGATAATTAGAAAGTCTCTTAGATAGACATATTTATAGATAAATAGATATATAGATAGATATAAGTATAGATAGGTAATTAGATAGATATATTGATATATAGATAGAAAAATAGATATATAGTAAGTAGATAAACAAAAAGATAGAAATATAGATAGATAAATATATAGACAGATAGATAGACAGATAATTACTTATATAGATATACAAATTGATATACAAATAGATAGACAAATTTATACATAGATTGATAAACATATTGATAGACATATTGATAGATAGATAGATAGACAAATAGATAGTTATATAGAAATATAAATAAATAGACATATATATTGACATATAGGTAGATAGACTTACAGATAGACAGATAGATAGATAGTTAGATAGATATATAGATAGATAAATAGATAGATAAATAGATAGATAGTAAGGTAAAAATATAGATAGATAGATAGATAGAAATATAGATAGATAGATTGATAGACAGATAGATAAAAAGATAAAATAAAAGATAGAGAGACAAAGACATATACAAATAGATAGACATATAGATCGAATGAAACATAGATAGATAGATAGATAGATAGATAAATAGATTGATAGAAAGATACACAGAGAGATAAACACATATATAGATAGATATACACATACATATATAGAAAGATAGATTGATGGATATACAAATAAATAGAGAGATTGATACATAGATTCATATACATATAGATAGAGAGATAGTTAAATAGGCAGATTGACATATTGATAGATAGATTGATAGACATATTGATAGATAGATGGATAGAATTATTGATATACAGATAGATAAATAGACACGCATATAGATAGATAGATCGATAAATAGATTTATAGATAGATAGACATATCAATACACAGATAGATCGATAGATTATTAGACAATTAGAAAGATTAATAGATAGATCGATAGATATATAGATAGATATTCTAATAGATAAACATATAGATAGAAAGACAAATAGATTGACACACATATATATATACACTTATATATCGATAGATAGATATACGGATAGATATACAAAAAGATAGATACATAGTTAGATAGATAGATTAACAAATAGATAGATATATATAAAGAGAAATAGATAGATAAAAAGATATTTTGATAGATAGATATATAGATAGATATGAAAATAGATAAAAAAATAAATATATAGATAGATAGATAGATAGATAAAATATAGACAGATATACAGATTTATAGATAGATTTATAGAAAGATAGATATATAGGTTGATAGACAGATTAATTTATAGTTTGATATACATATTTATAGAAAGAAAAATAGATAAATTGATAGATTGATAAATTGATACATAGATAGATAGATAGACAAATAGATAAATAGATAGATATATTGATAGATAGATTAATAGATACATTGATAGATAGATTGATAGATAGATTGATGGATAGATTAATTGAAAGATTGATTGACAAATAGTTAGAAAGTTAAAAAGAATGAAAGAAAAACAGATATATAGATAGATAGATAGACATATAATTTGGTAGATAGATAGAAAGACACACACACACACACACACACATATATATATATATAGTTGTAAAGTTAGATAGATAGATAGACACAAAGATAGATAGATAGATATAAAAGTAGAAAGATAGATAGATATATAGATACATATATATAAAGATATAGAAACATATAACTAGGTAGATAGATAAATAGATAGATAGACAGATAGATAAATAGATAAGCATATTGATAGATAAATAAATTGATACATAGATAGATAGATAACTAGATCTATAGATAGATAATTAGATTATTAGAAAGATAGATAGTTAGTTAGTTAGATAAATAGATAGATAGATAGATTGATACATATATAAAATAGTTAGATAAATAGATAGATAGAAATATAGATATATAGTCAAACTAATAGATAGATAGTTAAACAGACAGATAAACAGATAAATAGATAGATAGATAAATAGATATATAGATAAATAGATAGATATATAGATAGATAGATATAAAAATAGACTGACAGATAGATAAAAAGAAAAATAAATAGATAGTTTCATCGAGAGATACATAGAAAGTTAAAACATATATATAGAGATAGATATATAGAAAAATAGATAGATAGATTAATAGATAGAAAGACAGATAAACACATAGATAGATAGATAGACATACAGAAAGATTGACAGATAGATACAAAGATAGACAGATAGATGGAAAGATAAATAGATAGATAAAAAGATAGATGGTCAAATAGATAGACAGATTAATAGACAGATTGATTGACAGATTGATATGCATATTGAAATATAATTTGATAGATAGATAGATAGATTGATTGATATAGAGATTGATAGACAAATTGATTGAAAAATTTATAAACATATATTTAGACAAATAGATAATTAGATTGATAGACAAATAGATAACTAAATAGATAGACTAATAAATAGATAGATAAACAAATAGATAAAGAGATAAATTGATTGATAGATAGACAGATAAATAGACAAATATATATACAGGTTAATTAGATAGTTATGTAGACAAATAGATTTATATATAGATTGATGTATATATAGATAGAAAAATACATAGATAAATAGATATATATATATAAAGATAGATAGATAGATACAGTGATAGATAGACAAAAAGATAGATAGATAGATAAATAGATAGATAGATCGATAAATAGATATAAAGATAAAATGATAGAGAGAGATATATAGACAAACAGAAAGATAGACAAATATTTAAACATATATATATATATAATCAAGTAGTCAAGTAGGGTGGCAAGTCATGCAAGTAAAAATATACACAGAAAATAGAGAAATAAATAGATACATAGAGAGATAGAGAGAGACACAAACAAATAGACAGACAGATTGATTGATAGATTAATAGATTGATAGACAGACATACAGATAGATAGATAAATTAACACTTTGATAAGTAGATTAAATTACATATTGTTTGAAATATTGATAGATAGATTGATAGCCAGATTGATTGATTGATTAATTGATAGATGATTTTTCTATAAATAGATAGATAGATTGTTTTTTTAGAATGATAGATATATTGATAGACAAATTGATAAATAGATAGATAGATAGATTGAAAGATAAACAAGTAGATAGACAAATAAATACACAGATTATTAGACAAATACGTAGATAGATAGATAGATTGAAAGATAGAAAGATAGATATACAGATAGATAGATAGATAGATAAACAATTAGATAGACATATATATAAAGAGATCGACAAATAGATAGAGATATACTTAGATAGATAGATAGATTAACAAATAGATAGATAAATAGATAGACAAACAAACAAACAGATACATAGAAAGATACACATATAGTCAAGTAGTCACGTAGCCAGACAATTAGACAAGTAAAAGATAGACAAATAGATAGATTTAAAGATAGATAAAAAGATAGATAGATACACAAACAAACAAACATATTTAAAGATAAAAAAATAGAAAGACATATAAATAGAAAGATAAATAGTTTTATAGGTAGATTGATAGATATGGAAATCTCGAAAAAAAGTAAATTTGAAAATAAAAGGATGAATTTAACAGAAATTATAAAAGATATTAGAAAGGAGATATGTAATATATCAATAATAAAACCTATAAAAATAGAGGAAATGAAACTAGAAAAGAATCTTGAGAAAGAATGGGACCTCACTTATAAAGTTATAAAACAGCAATGGGCTAAATGTATAAGGTGGAATACTCCACCTGTTGGCAAACTTTCACTTAATACGGATGGTAGTTTTAGCGGGGACACTGGAATAGCAGGAGGAGGTGGGGTAATAATAGATCATACAGGGACAGTAAAGAGAGCTTTCACCAGATCTAGTAGAGCCTCCTCGGCCCTAGAATCAGAAATTAAAGCATTGAAATCAGGGTTAGAGATATGTAAGCAGCTAAATTTTAAAAATATAGAAGTTCAGGTAGACTTGAAATTATTAGTCGAAACAGTAATTAATAAGAAAATATTATGGAGGTATGAAGAGGACCTTGAAGTAATTCTTAGCCTTTTGGATGAACTGAAGGCCTTAATTACACATATATATATAGAAGCTAATAATCTAGTGGATAGTCTATATAGAATAGGCACCACTAGAGGAGATATAGAATATAACATGGAATCCATGCCTAATAAACTAAAGGGAATAGCATGTTTAGATAAAATAGGATTTCCTTATATTAGAACAAATAAATAGACCACGAAGGTATGACAAAGTCTCTACCTCCTGTTGGATCGTGCGGGAATTCGACATTGCAAGGATTTCTGTCTCATACTTAAATGGAATGGAAGGGTGGAGGTTGAGCCATCTTTAAAAATAAAATAAAACTTAAATCGTAATTTAGAATATTGAATCTAAAAAAGAAGCATACATGTTAGAGTTATGAATGTGTTAATTCTGCATTTCGGCAGAATAGTGCATATCTTTAAATATGTATTTGGACTTTCCTTGCAAGATGTTAAGAAGAATAATAGGGTATAAATGAAGCAGAATTCATTGCAGGATGTGTTAATTCTGCATTTCGGCAAAATAGTGCATATCTATAAATATGTATTTGGACTTTCCTTGCAGGATGTTAAGGAGGAGAATTCGACAATTCTGTGGAGTTTTAGTCTAATATTGTATAAGTTTAACAAGGGATAAGGGTAATAGGGTGCCAAGTTATCTCGTAGGCACGTTCATTTTTTCTCTTTGGTTGTTATAGGTTCAGTAGTGTATAAATGAGGAAGGAAGACGGCTGGAAACTTTTTAGAAAGTATGTGAAGAGAAGAGCCCGAGAAATGGGGAAGATGAGAGATAGAGCTGCCTCCACACAGATGTTGATACAACATCAAATAAAGGAGCATATATTATCAAAAATTGCCTGAACAAAGAATGAGGAAGATGGGAGAACAAAAAATAAGCTGCCTGAACAAATCTTATATACTGCATATACCTATGTAGAGTGCTGCCTGTTGCTGCCATGAGTCTATCTGCTGCTGAGATGAGTCTACTTGCTACTGCGAAAAGTCTACCTCTTGCTGCTTGCTACACTGCTACATAAATATGAAGGAGCACAAAGAGAGTGGCAACTGCCACAGTTAACTTAACTAAGGATAAATTACTGTATTTTGTGTTATTTTGGTTAGGGTCTTGTCCTGTAAATGTAATGTCATATAAATAGAGTTATGTGGTTGTAAAGGTTTTCATTCGCCTACAAGTGAGGGTTATGTTTCTTTAATAATAGATAAAAGACCGTTTATAAAAAAAAGGTAGATTGATAGATGGATTGATAGACAAATAGATAGATATAGTAATTCACAGATTGATAGACAAATAGATAGATATATAGATAGATAGATAGATAGATAGACAAATAGAAAGAAAGAAAGATAGATAGATAGATAGATAGAAATATAGATAGATGGATTGAAAGATAGATTCATAAACAAACAAACAGATAGACAGATAGATATATAAATTGATTGATATATATATTGACATATCGAATGTTAGATAAATTGATAGATAGATTATTAGACATATTTATTGACAAATTGATTGAAATATAGATAGAAATATTGAGAGATATATAGATAGATAGATAGATAGATAAACATATTCATAAACAAATACATAGACAGATAGAGATAGTTGGATATACAGATAGATATATAGATATACAGATAGATAGATAGATAGACAAAAAATTACATAGATAGATAAATAGATTAAAAGTCATATTGATAGATAGATTTATAGATAGATTGATAGGCATATTGATAGATAGATTGATAAACAAATTGATAAACAAATAGATAGACAGATTGATAGAATGATTGTTATACAAATTAATAGATAGAATGATTGATACATTGATTAACAGATTCATAGATATTTTGATAAAAAGATAATTAGAAAGATTGATAGGCATATAGATAGACAAATTGATACACAGAATATATAGACAGATACATACATAGAAAGATAGTAAAAAAGATTGATAAGTTGATAGACTAATTGATAGGCAGATAGATTGATTGATTGATAGACAAATTGATAGAGAGATTGATAGAAAGATAGATAGACAGTTAGAATGGTAGATAGAGAGTTAGTTAGATTGACAGAAATATAGACTAATAGATATACAAATAGATAGAGAGTTAGATCGGTAGATAGATAAATAGATAATTAGAAAGATCGATAGACAAATAGAGAGTTATCTAGATAGATATCTAGATAAACATATAAATAGAGAGATAGATAGACAAATAGATAAATAGATATATAGATATATAGATAGTTTATATATAGATATATATATATATAAAGAGAGATATAAAAATAGTTAGATAGAAAGATAGACAAATCGATTGAAAGATAGATAGAAATATAGACATAGAGATTGAAAGAAAGAAAGACACATTTAAGATAGACAAATAAACAGACAAGTAGATAGAAAGATAGACAGATAGATAGACAGATAGATATATAGATAGATTGATTGATATATAGATAGATATGTTAGATAGAAGATAGATATACATATAGATAGATAGATAGATAGACATACAGACAAAAAGATTGATAGTCAAATAGACAGACAGACTTTTATAAAAATAAATAGATAGATAGATAATTGGATATACAAAGAGATAGATAGATGGATAAACAAATAGAGAGATAGATCTGCACATTGACAAACAGACATTCAGGTTGGCAGATATCCAGGTAAGCAGGTAGATAGAGTGATAGATAAAAAGATGTATAAATATACATATAGATAGAGAAACAAATAAAAAGATAGATAGACAAACAAATAGATAGACAAATAGATAGATAAATATATAGACAATTTGATAGATAGATTAATAGAGAGATTGATAGAAAGTTATATAGATAGATTGATTAACAAATAAATTGATAAATAGATAGATAGTTAGACAAATAGATAGAAAGATAGACAAATAGTTATACAAATAGTTAGACAAATAGTTAAATAAAAATATAGATAGATAGATATACAGGTAGATAGATAGAAGATAGACAAATAGATAGATAGTTTGATTGATTGAGTGAAAGATAGATAGACTGATACATAATTAGAATGATAGAAAAATTGATAGATAAATTGATAAATATATTGAGAGATAGAGAGATAGAGAGATAAATAGAGGCATAGATAGTCTAATAGATCGATAAATTATTAGAACAATAAATAGATCGATAGATAGATAGCTAGATAGATAATTAAGTAAACATATAGATAGATTGATAGATAGAGACAAATAGATAGACAAATAGATAGACAAATAGATAGATAGATATATTGATAAATAGACAGATAGATTAGCATATAGGTAAATATACAAATAGATAAATAGATAGATAGATAGATAATTAGATAGATAGATAGATAGACAGATAGATAGATACACATATAAATATACAAAAAGAAAGAAAGATAGGTAAATAGATAAATAGATAGAAAGATAGAAATATAGACAGATAGATAGAAGGATATATAGAAAGATAGATAGACAAATAGATATACGAAAAGATAGACATATAGATAGAATCATAAAAAGATAGATAGATAGATAGATAGACACATACATAGACAGATGGATAGACAGATATACAGATACATAAATTAAAATTTAGACTAATATATCTATAATTAGATAGTGAGATTGATAGATAGATTCATAGACAGATAAATAAAATGATAGTTAAATATACAGATTGACAAATTGATAAATAGATTGATAGATAGATTTATAGATAGATGGATAAAATTATTGATATATAGATAGATAGATAGTTTGATGTATAGATAGAAAGACATATAGATAGATAAATAGATATATAGATCAACAAAATATTAAAAAAAGAGAAAGATAGATAGATAGACCTATAGAAAGAAAGAAAGATAGATAGATAGAATTATAAATAGATAGATAGATATACATATTGAAAGATAAAAAGCTAGATACATAGTTAGATAGATAAATTACTAGATATAAAGATGTATTGAAAGATAAATAAAAAAATAGAAAGATATTTAGACAGATCAATATAAAGATAGATAGGAAAATAGTTAACAAATAAATATATAGATAAAAATTTGATAGATAAATAAATAAATAGATATATAGATAGATAGGAAGATAAACAAATAGATTGTTAGATTAATAGATAGATTGATAGATATATACAAAATTGAAAGATATATAGATTTATAGATAGATTTATAGATAGATAAATTGACATATTGATAAATAGATAAATAGATAGTTTGATATACAGATTGATAGGCAGACAAATCGATAAATTGATAGATTGATAGATAGATAGATAGATTGATGGATAGATAAATAGATAGACAGGTTGATTGACAGATGATACGTAGATTGATGGATAGATTGATTGATTGATTGATAGATTGATAAATAAATAGAAAGATAGAAAGAAAGAAAAACATATAGATAAATAGATAAATAGTTAGATTGGCAGATAGATAGACAAATATATATATATATATATATATATATATATAGTTGTATAGATAGTATGATAGATAAATAGATAGACACAAAGATAGATACATAGATATACATATAGTTAGACAAAAAGAAACACAGATATATATATATATAGAAATATAGACAAATAGATAAGTAGATATATAAATAGATAGATAGATAAATAGATAGATAGATAGACAGATAGAGATATAGATAGATGGATAGATACATAAATTGTTAGACAAAAAGATAGATACATAATTCGATAGATAACTATATTTATAGATAGATAGATATTTAGTTAGAAAGATAGATAAATAGATAGATAGGTAGGTAGGTAGGTAGGTAGGAACAGAGAAAGATAAATATATAGATAGATAGAAATATGAATAGATACACAAACATATATATAAATTGATAGATAGATTGATAGAGAGACAGACAGATAGATATATAAATAGATTGATTGATTGATAGAGAGATAGATAGATAAATAGATATATAAATAGAAACATAGATAGAAAAATAGATAGATAGATAGATAAATAGATAGACATATAGATTGCAGATAGATAGATAGATAGATAGACAAATAGATTGCAAGTAGATAGATAGATAGCTAGATAGATAAATATATTAAAAGAAAAATAGATAGATAGATAGCTAGATAGATAGATATATTAAAAGAAAAATAGATAGATACATGCATAGACAAATACATAGATAGTTAGATACATAGATAAAGTGATAGATATATAGATAGATGGACAGATAGATTAAAAAATAGAGAGACAAATACATAGATAGATATATAAATAGACAAATAGAAAGATAGAGAGATAGATACATAGATAGACATATAGATGGTTAGATGAATAGTCAGATAAATAAATAAATAGTCAAAATAAAGATAGATTAATAGACAGATAGATAAATTGATTGATATATAGAATAATATATATATTGATAATTTGATTGATAGATAGATTGATAGACAAATTGATTAAAAAATTGATAGCCAGATAGATAGACAGATTGATATACAAATAGATAACAAAATAGATAGACAAATTGATAGCTAGATTAATAGATAGATATACAAATAGGTTGATGGATAGATATACTAATAAATATACAGATAAATAGTAATATAGATATACAAATAGATAGATAGATATATAGATAGATAGATAGACAAATAAATAGATAGATAGATAGTAAAAAAGATAGATAGATAGTAAAAAAGATAGATAGATAGATAGATAGGCATATAGACATATATAGAAATAAATAGATAGATAGATCAATAAATAGATATATATATATATATATATATATATAGTTAGATAGATATATAGAAAAATAAATAGATAGACAGATAAATAGACATATAGATTGATTGACAGATTGATAGATAATTTGATAGATTAATTGATAAATAGATATATATACGTATAGATAGATTGATAGATAGATAGATAAACAGATTAATGAAAATTTGAATAGAATATTAGACAAATACATAGATAGATAGATATACAAATAGATAGATAGATAGATAGATATACAGATAGATAGATAGACAAGTAGAGAGAGAGAGAGAGAGACAGTCAGATAGATAGACAGATAGATACACATATAGATAGATAAATAGATAGACAAACAAACAAATAGATAGAAAGATACACATAAAGTCAGGCAGTCACGTAGCCAGACAGTTAGATAGGCAGGCAATTAGATAGACAAATATGTAGATAGACATACTGATAGAAAGATAGAGAGACAAACAAAAAAACAAATTGATTGAATGATAGATAGACAGAAAGACACATAGACAGAAAGATACACAATTTGATAGATAGGTTGATGGACAGATTGATAGGCAAATAGATAAACATATTAATGGAAAAATTGATAGAGAAATAGATAAACATATTGATGCATGGATATGTAGACATATAGATAGATAGATAGATAGATCAATATATTGATAGATAGATTAACAGTTAAATAGATAGATTGATATACAGAATAATAGATAAAATCATAAACAGATTAATAATAAAATTTATTTATATATTGTTAGACAAAAAGATAGATAAATAGTTAGAAAGATATATAGATAGATTGAAAAATAGATAGATAGATATATTGAAAAAATTTTAGATAGATAGATAGATAGACAGAGAGATAGACAAATAGATAGATAAATAGATAGCTACACATATAGATACATAGATTGATAGGAATATATATATATATATATATTGACAGATAGATAGATAGAAATATAGATAGATAGACCAATAAATAGAAATACAGATATATAGACAGATAGATAAACTCAGAGATAGTTTGATAGATAGATAGACAGATAGATAGATAGATAGATAGATAAATAGATAGATAGATAAATAGATATATAGATATATAATAGATAGACTGATTGATAAATAAATATATAGATTGATATAGATAGATAGACATATAGATTGATATATGGCTATATAAAAATATAGACAAATAGTTTGATGGATAAATAGACTGAAAGATAGATAGAAAAAACATAGAGCATACATAGACAAAAAAATAGATATATAGATAGATAGATAGATAGAAAGTTAGAAAGATAGATAGATGGATAGATAGATAGATAGTTATACAAATAGATATATAGATAGATAGATAGACAGACTATAGATAGATAGATATACAAATAAATATATAGCTATATAGACAGATAAATAGACAAATACACAAACAGATAGATAGATAGATATATAGTTAGAGGTAGTGAAAGTGGCAACGGTAGTAGTAGTGGCAGGACCAGCAGTAGCGGCCAACATGACATCAACGGCCGCATCGGCAGAAGCGGCAACAACAGCATCAACTGCATCTAGAGGTGTCAAACGGGCCGGGCCGGGCAGGCCCGCCTATTTTTTTTGAGCACGGGCGTGCTTCGTGCCAGACCAGGCACGGGTTAAAAAACCCAAGTAGGGCATCGTCTGCAGGAATGGCGGGATGGGCCCGCCGGGGTCCAGCATGGCCGTACGGGCCAAGAAAATTTTTTTTTTATAATTTATTATTTTAATTTTTATATTAATTATATAAATTATTAAATTATATATAAAATTATACATAATGTATAATATTATATATTTATAATATGAAATTTGTTAAAATTTATTAAAATTACAAAGTTAAAATTATTTTTATAATGTAATATAAAATTAGTTTAAAATTTATTAGAATTATATAATAAAGTTATAAATTTTTAAATGAAAAATTAAAACAAAAAAATAAATAAATCAATAAATTATTAAAAAAAATTAAAAAGTAAAAAAAACACAAGCAAACCAAATAAATTAAAGTTTTAACGTAACATATAAATAAATCTTATAATCAATAAAAAACAAAATATCGAAATTAAAAAACAGTAGATCATCATCATTCGTCAATGCAAGCTGGGCACTTATTATTAAGAAGACCATGGCAATTTGATAGGAAGGTTCAGCACAACATCTTCACCAATAAGTACTCGTTCATGCACAACCAACGGACCGTCACTCTTGTTCCTTTGACACCAAGTCAAGTTTATGAAGATCAAGTAAGGTTGCAAAAAGATAGTGAACAAAAGAAAAAAAGTGAAAAAGAGAGTGAACAAAAGAAAAAGAGTGAACAAAAAGTGAACAAAAGAAAAAACTTGAAAAAGAGAGTGAGCAAAAGAGAGTGCAAAAATGCAAGTGAATGAAAATTTAAAAGAAAATGAGAGAAAAACCAATTTCTATGCAAGGGCAAGTGAGGTTAAGAAAGCATTGATCATAAACAAGCCTGCGGCCACACCACCACACAAATAGGCACTTTTTAATACTAACCAACTTGACAGTTTTTTGCCTAGATCTATTGTGAATCAATAAATTATTAAAAAAAAAAATAAAAAGTAAAAAAAAACACAAGCAAACCAAATGAAAAATGACCAATCACCCATTAGATACCGAAGGTCCGAATCAAATAAATTAAAGTTTTAACATAACGTATAAATAAAGCTTATAATCAATAAAAAACAAAATATCAAAATTAAAAAATAGTAGATCATCATCATTCGTCAATCGGAATAGCATGAGCATCATCAGCCACAACATCAAGATCAGTATCATATAGATCATCATCACCAGTAATCAACTCCTCTACTATCGTAGTTGATGTGGCTGTAGTCCCTGCCCCAGTCCCAGCTCCAGCACGATCATGGATGCTAAACCTCTAATCCTTTCAATCCTTCAAACAAGTCAAGGCCTCAACAATATCTGGACGTAATCTCGATCTCCTATCCGATATCATGTTCACTACAACAGAAAAAGCTGACTCCGATGCTACGCTCGACACCTGAGGAGTCAGTAGATTCCGTGCTATCCTAGATAGCACGGGAAAGGTGGACTCATATGATTCCCACCACTGTAATATATCAAGATTCTTAGTATCAGAATGTGATAGGATTGAGCAGTAATTAGTATCTAAGTAACGAGAAAGCTCGCTCCTATGTGATGGTCCACCCCTATGTTTCCCCCCCGCTAGCTGAATGGAAAAATCATCATCTCCGAACAAGGTATCCATGTCCGTAATCACAGTCTCACTACCACCACCACCATACCTAGTATCATAGTATGTGAATAGGTCAATCAACTTCTCGTGAATGAACCCTTCAGGTGGCTCTTCTAGGTTCATGCACAAGGAAATATAAGTCAGTGTGTTTTCTACCTCTTCCACCTTAACCCTAGGGTCCATGCATACAGTGAGGCAATAAAGAGATCGAACGGTGGACCAATACTTTAAGTACTTGGTTTCCATCTCTGCAACTATATGTCTAAGTGTCGGGTAAGCTCGATACTTCCTAAACATGCTACTAATGCTGCATATGCACAGGAGTGCAATGCAAGTCATGGGCGTATAAACCGACGAACACATGATCATCATGTCATAAAAAATTTTCAGGAATTTCATAAATAAAATTTCTGAAGCCCAGTCAGTGTCGTCAATACTAAGTTAGTCACTCTTACTCTTGACATAGTCGGATATCACTTGTTCGTATCCAACACATGATTCCAACATCAGGTGCATGTAATTCTAACGATGTTTCACATCCGATTGGAATTTCTTCTTCTTAAGATTTGCAGACAAACATAGACTACCAAACTATTGTTGTCTGCGAGGAGTGCGAATATATTTTAGTGCATTACGTATATTATCCAATGCGGGGGAACACACCTTCATACCTGCTTTAACAATCACATTAACCATGTGACACATGCATCTGACATGAAAAATCTCTCCTAATGGTGCATCTCTAATATTCCTAACAAACATGTTAATCACTCCTCCATTATTAGATGCGTTATCGAATATGACACTAAAAATTATATTTTGAATTTTATATTCCCTAAAGATTTTTATCATACACTCAAAAATGGCAGGGCCATCATGAGGATGAAGAATCTCAGAGAATTTTAAAATTTTGTTATTCATAGTCTAGTTAGAATCTACTTAGTGGCTGGTGAGACATGCATAAGATGATTCAACGTGACTTATCCAGATATCATACATCACGGACACCACTCCACTATAGGCCATAAATTCATTAATTATTTTTTGTTTTTCTAACTTATATATTTCTAGTATGTCATTCCTAGATGTGGACATAGGAATCCTATGTTAAGCAGGCTGAAAATATGTCTGCATGATGTGCACTACCCTTGGACTTCTGAAAATCTGATCGGAAGATCCATCAATGTGATAAGTCTGTCCATGTCGTCCCTACCCAACTCCCTGGAGTATATGAAGGGAGTAAACTTTGAGACTGACCTCAATCCAGTCTCAAAAAATCTAGTGCCAAGTTGAGTTTGCCTAGGATCTAATGAACCATGTTTTTTGGTGAATAATTTGGCATGCCTCTTAAAGTGCCCAGTCCCAAATGAACTCTTACATGTTAAAAGTCTCATACAATATTTGCACTGTGCATTTTCTTCTTCCTCACCCCTAACAATTTTTTGCTTTATTATATTAAAATGAGTCCAAACTACAGAAGGCCTCCTAGTTTTTTATTTTTTAGAAGTTTAGGTTGAGATGACTGGAGAAACCAAAGTTTCAGCAGCCTTAGACCTCTGTGTAATATTTTCATTTCTAAGTTTAAATATGTTTCATTAGTATTTGTCATTTTTTAGGATTTTTGTTAATCAGAATAGTTATTTAGAGACTAGATGACTGATTTTAAAATTTTCTATTTTTGGTCTAGAGAGAGAAACTAGAGAGAGAAAGTAAAAAATATTTAAATAAATTACACGGTAAAAGCAGTGAGGTCGATCACGTGCACAGTGCACCACAGTCAAGCTCAAAATTCAAAACTCAAGTTGAGATTCCCAAAAATCCAAGCCGAATTTCGAAATCTCGAGTCACGAGAAAGAGGAGCAAGAATTTTGAGAGAGAAAATGTGAGATTTGAGAGAACAAATATTTATGAAAAACATAAATGTTATAGAGAGGGGGTGGAATTTATAGAATAAAGAAAATATTCTTTTTAAAAGTCATTTTTTTTGATTTATTTTTAATTTTTTAGGGGGCAAAATGATGAGAGTTGTTGGATTATGCCCCCTAGCCGTTGGAGGCGAGATCTAATGCCTAAAATTTATAATTTTTTTTTAATTTTCTTTTTTACAGGAGGGGCGAGACGAGGAGGACACGGGACGAACCCGTGCCGATGTGTCGTGGCATGGGCACCGAACCTTGCCGGGTAAGGCACGGCATGGCACTGGTCAGGCACGGCATGACATGGCTCGTGCCTGACCTGGGCACGACACAGACCCGGGCATGAGTTTTTCTCGTGCCGTGCCTCGTACCATGCCGTCCCGGCCTGACCCAGTTGACACCTCTATATATAGTCACATTATTAGATAGATAGATAGATAGATAGATGAATTAGATAGATATATTGGCAAATAGATAGATAGAAGATAAATTAGATAGATATATTGAAAAATAGATAGATAGAAAGATAATTAGATAGATATATTGACAAATAGATAGATAGATAGATAAAAAAGTAGAAAGATATGCAATTAGATAAAAAGATAGAAAACATACAGATAGACAAATAAATAGACAAATTTATATATAGATTCATAGCGTGATAGATATATAGATACATAAATGGATTATTAGAAATAATGATAGACAGATATATAGACAGATTGATAAATATATTGATAGATTGATTGATATAAAGATAGATAGTTTGATTGATAGAAAGTTAGAATTAGTGATAGATAGACAAATAGATCGATAGATTATTAGATATATAGACTGATTGATATACAGATAGATAAATAGATAGATAAATAGATAGATATATAGATAGATAGATAGATAGATAGATAGATAGATAGATTGATTGATTGATTGATTGACAGATATGTAGATAGATAAATATATTGATAGATATACAGATAGATTGATAGATTGATTGACATAATAATAGACAGATTGATAGACATAGAGATTTACAGATTGTTAGCCATATAGATAGATAAAAGATAGATAGAAATATAGATATATTGACGTATAGATACAATGATAGATAGACAAAAAGATATATAGATAGATTTTTATATATATAAACATATAGATAGACAGATAGACAGAAAGACAGACAAACAGATAGATAGATAGATAGATAAACAGATAAATAGACATAGATAGAAAAGTAGCTAGACAAACCGATAGACAAATAGATAGATAAATTGATAGATAGATAGGTAGGTAGGTAGGTAGATAAACAAATAGATAGATAGACATATATATAGATATACAGACAAATAGATAGATAGATAGATTGATTGATAAATAGATAGATAGGTAGGCAGTCAGGTAGGAGATAGTCAATCAAGTAGGCAGATAAATAGACAAATAGACAATTAGATAAATAAATAGATAGATAGATTGACAGCCAATTAAATTGACAAATAGATAGATAGATAGACAGATAGATAAATAGATAGATAGATAGTCAAACAAACAAACAAACAAAATAGATAGACAGATAAATAGAACAACATATTGACAGATATATAGATAGTTTTATAGACATAAAAATAAAATAGATAGACATATAAATCTGTATACAAATAGATAGATAGATAAATAGTGAGATAGATAGAAAGATTGATTGAAAGATTGATTGAAAGATAGATTTAAAGATAGATTGATAGATAGATTGATTGATTGACAGATAGATAGATTAATTGATTGATTGAATGAATGATAGTTTGATTGATAGATAGATAGATAAAAAAATAGATAGACTGATAGATAGACAAATAGATACATAAATAGATAGACAAATAGATAGACAAATAAATAGACAAATCGATATACAGATTATTACACAAATCGATAGATAGATATATAGATAAATAAATAGATATATAGATAGATAAATAGATAGATAGATAGATTTTTAAATAGATAGATGGATAGACAGATAGGTTGATATATAGATAGATATATAAACAGAACAATTCATTGATTTATATATAGATAGATAGATAGATAGACTGGTAGATAGATAAATATACAAATAGATAGTCAGGTAGATAGACAGATAGATAGATAGTCAGATAGATTGATTGATTAATTGATAGATAGATAGATTCAAAAAAGATACACATATAAGAAGGTAGTCAGGCACCAGACAGTCAGGCAGGAAGATAGATATACAAACTAACTAACTAATAGACAGACAAACTAATATAAAAATAGATAAATAGACAAACTAGCTAACAGACAGGTGGAAAAATAGAAAGAAAGACAGATAGAGACAAAAATATATAATTTGATAGCTAGATTGATATACATATTCATAGATAGATAGATAGACAGTTATATAGACATAAAGATAGATTGATAAATATATAAATAGAATGATAGATAAACAAGTTGATAGGTACAATTATAGACAAATTAATTTACAGCTTTATAGACAGATTGATTGATAGATTTATAGAAACTTTGATAGGGATACTACAAGAAAAATTTTGATTAGCATTCGAAATTATTGCAACAGAAAAATCTATAGCAAAATAGTTATAGATTTGCAAGGAAATTTTAATGAAAGTCTAATTTGGTATTTGCAACGAACTTGCAACGTACTTGTTCCTAGAATTTGCAACGGATTCAATCCTTATTCAAAACATGGCGTTAAAATTTGGTGCTATTCTTCGAGACAACAATGCAACATATTTGGCTATTGCAGGTTTGAAATAGATTTGGCCGTTCCATGTTTGCAATGGATTTGGCCATTGCAAGTTTGCATGGCCTCAGTCCGTTGTAAACTTGTAATGGATTGACAACAAAATTATAGTTGTAGCAATTTCACAATAGTTTTGCAATAGTTTTGCAATAGTTTTGCAATAAATCTTTATATTTCAAAGAATTTTATCAAATATAAAATTCCATTATATTTATAATCAAAGGTAAATTATCTATCAATATTTATAAAGAGGGGCAATTACAAGAAATTGATAATTTACCGATGGAGTTTTTTGACTATTTAAATTCTGTTGCTACTTATATTATGTTTAATAATGCTTTTTAATTCAACTCCTTTTTAGAGACATCTTGGTAGGTAATTGATAGAAAATTAATTTAATTAAAAATAATTTTGTTTATTTTACTATCATGTTCAATTTTTATCTTTATATTATATTAAAAAATCATTAAAACTAATAAGTTTTTAAATATTTAAAAACTACATTAATTTTTGTAGATAAATAAAAAATACATACATATTTGAATTTTTTGTATAGGAATAATTGGTGGAATTTAGAGATTCAAAGCCAAATGTCCTCCAGAATTTGGTAATGTTATTATTAATAACAATAAAAAATTCAAGCAATCCAAAATCAATTTTTTTTTCGTTTATAAACAATACCAAATTGATGGTTTTCCCAAACTTTAAATTAATGTGAACAAGCATTCCCTAGCATCACATTAGAAATTAAAAATTTGAACACATCATTTATATTGTAGTAGTATAGTAGTGGCACAAATAATAGTTTCCAAAAAATATGAAACATAACCTAAGTGTTTATTGAATGCTGATGACGTTTGTTAAAACTAATTTTAATAACTAAAGAAAACTAAATTATTGATTGTAGTATTGCCCAAAATAAAAATTGAAAATTGTTATTAATAACAAATTTTGAAGATATAGAGAATATTTTTTAAAAAAATTTTTGTTTTATGATTTTAGTTTGTGTGTGTGTATAACAAGTTAAAATTGAAAATTGTTATTAAAACAAACTTTGAAGATATAGAGAATATAATTATGATATTTAATGGAAATTTATATTAATATAATTTTTTAACCATGTTTGGATTCAAATAACCTAATGTAAACAACTGTAAGAATGAGACAAAAAAATGGAAAATCAAATTTAACTTATTCATTTTTTACCATTTTTATTCTCATTTTTTGGAGGTTTTAATGAGTAAAGATATGACATTTTGAATTATTTTATGTTTTTAAAATATTCTTTATTAAATTAGTAATTCAATTTAGAAACTTATTAATTTTTTTAATTTTTTTCTCTCTTTTCAACTCTACTTCTCCTTTCTAGAAATTTTAAAATAAAATCTTTTTTTATATATTTTCTAAAATCCAAATATAATTAATTCCCACTTTTTGACCACTTTATTTTTCTAGGGCAGATCTAAATTTTAGAATTTAAATTGACTAAAACCAAAAAAAATAAAAGTTAATTTAGTTTATTTTTCATTATTTTGCACTCTGGTTCAATAATTGTAAGTTTTACTGTCATTTTGGTAGATTAAATTTTATGATAATTTTGACTTAATTTGGTAAAATTTTGAAAATTTCTCACATTTGAATTTATAAATCTATCAGCCATAAAGTTGGTTCGACTCAATTAACCCTATGCCAATAATAATGTATGTCCTTTTGTTTTTTTTAAAAATAATGTATTTCTTTTTTTGCTTCCTCATTACGTCAGAATAATTTGAACTTAAGTTAAAAAAACAAATATTAAAGATATTATTATTGATATATTAATGTGAAAATTTACTATCACTTCTAATTTATTATTTAAATAGTATCCATTCATTTTTTTTTATTTTTCAGTGTTTATTCTTTAAATTATAAAAAAATATAATCATTTAAATTTTAATAAAAAAATATCAATTTCTATTATTTAATTTTGAAAATATAAATAATATAAATAGGTTAGGTTATGGTCCCGCTTTTGAAAAAATATTGTTAAAATATTAAAGTTTTGGTCTTCCTATAGGTTTCAGACACCCTACATGGAGTTTTTAGTCACCTTAGTTGTAGGTTTCATTCGTCACTTTTTCTGCAGCAACTCATGTTTTCCATTTGAAAAAACACAAAAAACCCTAAATATAAAAATAGCTCCCTTTCCCCTACCTATGTCCGGTTGCTTCATGTTCCATTTTGCTACCAATGGTGCCCTTCTCTTTTTGCTCTCTTGCCACCTCCTCACCAATAACACAATATGCATTCTGAACCTATATAGTGTACATTTTAGGATGGAATATACATAGATTTTGAACATGTATTCATTCCCGAACTTTCGTGATTGTTAGTATCATCTTCTTTATGTCTATATTTTACACTATATAGATCCCATGGAACAATATCGACTGTGATTGTTTTTAAAATTTTGTTAAAAATGTAAATGGGTTTGAAGGTTGTTTAGAATTATAAAAGAGATTGAAGTTGAAATGGTTCTTCATGGCTTACTTCAATTAGCGGAGTGGTTCTGATTTTTTGTATTAATTTATTAGAACTACTTGATGATTTTTGGTTCTTGATTTTTTGTTTTTGGGTTTGAAAGGAAATAGTAGTTGTTTCATTTTGGGAGTTCTATTTCATGTCCTTTTTTTAAAAAAAACAAAATAAAATGGAAGCAACTTGATGTTGGTAATTCAGACATGGTATATTGTCTATAAGTAAATAATAGGAAATTCTATCTCTACGTAAAGTTTATTCAAAGATAGACAAATATAAGCATATTTATTCCCAGCAGAGTAATAAAGGGCCTTTAAAGATTATTTTTCTTTGTGTTTTTAGTATTTTTATTTTAATAATTCTATTGAGATATAGTATATTAGTAGTATTTGTCTAATTACATTGTTTCATAATATTTATATACAATTTACATATGTATATAAATTTTAGCATTTGGTTCTTTTTGTAGATTTATACCCTCACGTATAAATTCTATAATATTTTTAACTCATTATACTTTAACTTTAAAATCCATAAAAGCAAATAAACAATAAGCTAGTGAAAAACTAGTATTTCAAAAATTTTATTTTTATTTCATTAATTATGTTACTAAAATATGAATATTCTTTAAATATTAAACATATTAATAATATTGCATATAGATATAAGTGTATTGCAAAATATATTATTTGATAAGTCAAATTTTTTTAGACATATTGACTCACACAAACAATTAGATTTTTATAGTTTGTTATACAGATTAATATATTTTATAGAATTTTTAGCCTTCTTCTTTTAAAGCTATTAATGAAGGATATGATGAAATTTAACCTTCTTTCAAATTTATGGAACTTGGATTTAAATCTTGTCTTTACAATTTGCATATTGCTCCATGCTTTTCCTAAATTAGTTGTAAGTCTAGGTATTTGTTGAATATTTCATGCCTCCTAGAGGTATATTTTCTTTAGGGTTTCTAAATGAGATTTTTTATATTAATTTAGTTTTTTTTAATTTGTTTTTCAATGTGGTTTTTTCTTTGAAATCCATGCTTTTATATTATGTTAGATAGATTAATTATAGTTGTTAAGATATAACACCTTGAAAGCCTTATTATAAGCCTAAATATGAATTTTAGTGGCCTTTTGTATTTTTATGAACATCTTGGCTATTCTTTGAACATTTTGTAGGTAGCTAGATTGACTCATCCATAGATTGAAAATTATTGCTGAGGTTGTGGATAAGCATGTACTTTTAATACCAATTTGGTCTTTAAATACAATGTTTCCAGGTTTGATTTTTTTGTACTAGGAATGATAATTTTTGGAGGTTAGCATTTTGTGTCTTGTTCTTTAAGGCTATCTTTAAAGATAAGGATTCTAATTTTTCTTGTTTGATTATCTATGACCCTAAAGTGAGATTATGATCAGTACTTTGGTATTTTTATTGTATATCAATCAACTGAGTAATTTATCTTACATATCTGGGCATGTAAAATGAGTTCAAATAGAGAATGGATGTATTTAAGGCTAACAAATGGATTGCCTAACCAATCATTTATATCAGGAGTTAAAGAATTTATTCAATTTGCACTTAGTCGACTAGAAGGTAGTGACGGTAATCACATTAGATGTCTATGTAATAAAAAAAGTGTCATGATAAGAATTTTGTTGAGGTTAACGATGTAGGGTTCCATCTTTATAAATATGGTTTTGTCCCTAATTATCGTAAGTTGTACTTGCATGGTGAGACCAACTCATCTATATATGGGGAGGAGGCATTATATAATGTGAATGTCACTAACAATCATGCAATAACAAATAATACTGAATCATCGACAACATTTGTTCAGATGGTTTATGATGCAATTGGTCCACAATTTAATGCTAATTTTGTTGAGGAATCTCCAAACCCAATTACACAAAATTTTTAAGACATGCTTAATGCACCAAACCAAGAATTATGGCCTAATTGTCAAACACACTCATAGTTATCAGCCATTGCTCGAATGCTTCACATCAAGTCAAAGCATCATTTTTCTAAATGGTGCTATGATACTTTGTGTTAGTTTATTAAGGAGTTGTTGCTAGATGATAATGTAATGAGCAATAGTTTCTATGAGACCAAGAAGCTTATCAAGGGAATTGGGTTTCCAGTCTATAAAATTCATACTTGGCTGAATAGTTGTATCATTTATTGGGGTGATGACTCATAATTAACTCAATGCAAATTTTGTGACCATGCTCGCTATCGACCATAAAGTATTAATAGACAAAAGCTTGAGACATATAAGAAAATGTATTACTTTCCACTACAACAAGACTTCAATAGTTATATCAGAAGCCACTACTAAAAGTATGGGATGGCATAATGATTATTTTGTAGAAGATGGTGTGATGTGTCATTGTTCTGATTCTCTCACATGGAAATTTTAATGCTATTCATCCCTCATTTGCAACTGAAAGCTGTAATGTCAAATTAGGCCCATGAACTAATGGATTTCAACCATTCAGGTAATCTGTGAGTCAGTATTCTTCTTGGACTATTATTCTCATTCCATATAATTTGCCCTCAGAAATATGTATGAAGGAATAATACATGATTCTAATAGTTATTGTCCCAGGCCCTAGAAATCTAAAGGACAAATCAGATGTGTATTTACACCTCTAATCTCTGAGTTACAAGCATTGTGAGAAATTGGAGTTAAAGCTTATGACATATCTTGAAAGCAAAATTTTATGCTACGGGAAGCTCTCTTATGGACAATCAGTGACTTTCCAGCTTACTCAATGTTGTCTGATTTGAGTACATCTGGCAGACTAGCATCATGGATCAATCATATACTTTTACCCTATAGAATGGAAGGAAACAAACATAGTTTGTTAATCATTGTAAGTTTCTTCCACTAGATCATCCATTTAGAAGAAATTAATATGCTTTTAGAAAGAATTGAATGGCAACAGATCCACCTCCAAAAATTCTCTCTAGTGTTGAATTGCTATGAAAAATTGATGCATTAGACTTAAAAAAAGTTACAGAGATTCGGGCAAATGATGCTAATGTTTCTGTTAGTAAATTAACAGGATGGAAAAAAAAGTTAATTTTTTGGGATTTTCCATATTGGAGCACAAATCTTATAAGACATAATTTAGATGTGATGCATATAGAGAAAAATATGTTTGAAAATATCTTTAACATAGTCATGAATGTTGAGGGCAAAACAAAAGACAATGTAAAGTCTAGATTAGACTTAATGGAAATATGTTGTCGACCAGGATTGAATGTTGTTGATGACAAGTTTCCAAAAGCTTGCTATACATTTGACAAAAATAGTCGAAATGAATTGTGTATTTGGGTTCAGAATAACAAATTTCTAGATGGATATGCTTCAAATATAGTCAGGTGTGTAGGCACGAGGAAACATAAACTTTTTGGAATAAAAAGTTATGATTGTCATGTCTTTATGCAAAGGTTGATACCAACTGCATTTTGCGAAATACTTCTAACAGCCGTGTGGCAAGCATTAACAGAACTTACCTTGTTCTTTAAGAAGCTTACATCAACTGTGCTTAAAATAAAAAATATGTTGAGATTAAAGTAAGAAATACCAATTATTATTTGCAAACTAGAGCAGATATTCACTACTAGTTTTTTTGATTCAATGAAGCATTTGCCAACACACTTGGCATATGAAGCAATGGTAGTAGGACTTGTCCAATACTAATGAATGTATACGTTTGAATGGTATTCAAATTTATGTTATACAACTACATTTACTATCATCAAATCATTATATGATATTGGTATTTATAAACTTATTGATTGCTAGGTATTTGTGGAAGTTAAAACAAAATGCATTGAATAAGGCCAAAGTGGAAGGATCAATATGCAATGCATATTTAGTTGAAGAAGCTTTAGCTTTTTGTAAGCATTATTTCAATCCAATACTCCATACAAGACATCGAAAGATGTCTCATAATGTTGAGTCCCATACTGGAGAAGGAAATGATTTCGATGGGAACTTGTCAATATTCTCCCATTTCAATTAACCTTTTGGAAGACATACAATATTGCACATTAGTATATCTTGTTGAACTGCATTGAAGTTAAACCTTATATTGAGTATGCATATTAACTCAACTATTGCACTAATATTGTAATTTTTTAATTCAACTAATGAGTGTTCTATTCACAGAATATTCATTAATAAGTTAAGGCAAAATGAGCCATACATTAATGATGCAATTTTTGATGCTAGACTCGATGATTTTTTCCTAGCATGGTTCAAGACTTAAGTAAGATATTTATTGTTTAAGTTAGTTTATGGTAAAATGTCTTTTAACACACTCTTATTTGCAGGCATGTGACAATGTTAAAAACATATATCTTAAAGCTCTAGAAGTTGGATCTCTTCAAATGGTTAACTATTATAATGGATATAATGTGAATGGTTTTTCTTTACACACACTTCAAAGTGGAACTTCTAGATTTTTAAAAAATAGTGGTGTGTGCATTAACGGTACTAATTACACAATTGATGAAACTGACTACTATGGTCAATTGTAAGAAGTCATGGAATAGAGTACCCAGGATGACCCATTAAGAAGACTATTTTATTTAAGTGTGAGTGGTTTGACATTACACCAAATGTCGAGATGATGATCTACAAGCAATACAAATTAGTGGATATAAATCATACAATAAGTATGCACAAGATGAACTATTTGTTTTAGCAAAGCAAGCACAACAAGTGTATTATTGCACGTATCTAAGCTTAAAACATGATACTAGATCTTGGTGGGCTATTTGTAAAATCAAGGCTAGAGAGATGATTGAGATGCCTGCAAAGCCAGAAATTACCCCACAAGATCCATTTCAATCGGAAACAAATGATGTTGAAGAATGTAGTTTACCGATGGAAAGTAAAACTATTTTGCTTAATGATCTGATAGGTGAAATGTTAGATATCGATGTAACTGAAACACTTTCTCGTGAAGATGAAGAAGAAGAAGAAGAATATATTGAAGATGAAGAAGAAGAATGGAATGATTTAAACAAAGATGAAAATTAGGTTGGTAAGTTGATTGTTGTATAACCATTTAATTACCAATTAATATATATTGTGTTTTGTTCTTATGCCCATGCAAATATGGGTTGAGGAGTATGATGAGGATTTGGTATAAGGGCTAGAGGACGTGGTAGGAATGTGGTTTCATCCCCTAGTGCCCAAGTAGATTCTGAATCATTAGAGGGTTCACCTACCACACATACATCTGCATAAGGTGCCATCATCCTTAATACTACTACACCCACCTTGTAGATACCAGGTGATCGTGCATCATTATCTACACCACCACCTATAGAAGATTCGACACCTCAAGTAGCATCACTATAGAGTTCAACATTACCACTACTCATTAGTTCTATCTCTCATCCTTTCATTACACTTATTGATTCAATGTATGTTTTCCTTTTCAAACTATTTCACTTGAATTTTTTATGTTGACCAAATTAAGGTTTATGACTGCATTTATAAACTATGTATGTTTACTTGAAAGATACACATCACAGAGAAAATATCTAGGAATATCACTAATATCTTCAAGGATCATTTGCATATGATGGGTTATAATTGGAAGATGGTGCCTCATTATATCAAATATTTCTACTGGCAAGAGTTTCAAGTATGAATTAGGTATAAGATATATGTTATTTTATTTTATTTTTCTATATATTGATCAATACAAATGTTTTTTTACTTTGGTCTTGAATTTTTTTTAAATGTTTTTTTATAGTGTGGATAAGGTGGAATTGAAATGTGAATAAAATCAATAAAAATGACAACATTAAAAAGTTTCACATATCATATACATTAAGACTTTTTTGTTCTTTCACAGATTTTCATTTTTGGCATTATATCAATTGCTGAAACATTATCAGTGGGATAGTTCATTAGATGCTCTAGTTAAGGTTAAATGGCATAAAAGGGCTTCACGACAATATAGCAATGATGTTAGTCAATGCAAAGATCATAGCAAACAACCGAGTTTAATCTCAGAGAGTATTTGGGAAGCTTGGCAAAGTTATTGGCAGTTACCAGAATTTCAGAAAAAGTCTGCCTAAGGTCTATGAATATGATGAGTGATATTGGAGGTGATGGCAAAGGACCTTTGCGACATACCGGCGATTCCTTAACTCATAGGGAGCATGCTAAACGTTTGGCACATATATTAATAATTATTTGGATTTTATTTAATGTTTTTTAAAAACTTGTTTTATTATATTATACTTTTAAAATTTTTGGCAGAGTCCGCCTCTTCCACATGAGCTCCTAGAATAAACTCATAGGAGGAAGGTAGATAATCAATTTGTAGATCCGAAGTCTTAGGAGAACTATCTAAGTGCAATCTTTTTAGTCAATTTGTTTGTAATTTTTTAAAGAAAAATGAATTACTAATGTTTATATATTTCAGGATTGTGTAGTTTCAAGGTATGAGGCTGAGACCGCAGCTGTAAGAGAGGATGTATCTTCATCTCAATTAGTTGATGCAAAATAAATCTATCTAGATGAAGTTGGGGGATTCAAGAAGAAATGAGTATATGGCCTTGGATCGATGGGATCTATATCCCTACAATATCAAGTATCATTTAGTTCTATCAATATGCTTTCAACCAGTCAACTAATTCATGAATCTCAGACACAGGCAAAAGAATATAGTTGAATCCAAGCTTTGGAAAAGGAGATGAGTTTGGTGCAAGAGCAAATGATGTAGTAGCAGAAAGAGCATTTATAGTCCATGCATAGTCTCACTACAGCTTTTCATGCATAGATTTTAGAGCTTATTAGGGGTCTGCCTATTCCACGAGCCATTGCTCCAGAGATAGATGTACCTACTACTGAAAGATCCAACTAATTGTTAGACATTTTTATTAATAAACTATTGCATAAAGGATCTATAAACTAAAATTGTGGTTGAATATGGTATATGAAACTATTAACTAATAGTTATCAAAAAATGTGTGTTGCAATTTATATTATGGTACAAAAAATTTTGAATCTAGTACAATAAATTTTGAATAATATAGGAAATATTGGAAATTAACAAATTTAACAAAAATAAATGAAAATTAGAAAAAATAATTGTGATAGATTATGTGATGGATTTTGCAATAGATATTATATTGCAACTAAGTAAGTTTTAGAAAGGATATATTAGTTTCAATGCTGTTACAAAATCGTAATGGAATTATAATAAAATTACAACAAAATATTTTTGCAAGGACTCATAATGGTTGCAAATATGTTGTAAAGTTGCAATAAAATTGAAATAGACATTGTAATGGTTGGTAAAGAAATGGTTGCTGATCTATTACAAATTTGCAATAGAATTGCAATAAAATTAACACAATATAATTTGGAACGACTCATAATGGTTGCAACTCTATTGCAAAGTTTCAACGGAATGACAAATAGAAATTTTAATGTTATTAATGAAATGGTTGATGATCTATTGCAAATTAGAAACAAAATGGAAACAAATTTAGCTTATCCATTGTCTTAATTTTTGGGATTTAGCAACTGAAGTAGCAATGGATCTAAAATGCATTGCAATATAACAATGGAATTATTGTGTTGCAAATCTGCTAGTCTTTTGCAACTAAATACCAAAGTGTGCAAAATTGCAACATGGTTCATTGAAATAGGAAAATTTTGTTGCAAAATCATTTCTAATAGATATTTGCAATAATTTTTTATGGGTTTGCAATGGACTTGTAACAAAAAATTCCATTGCCAAGCCGTGATTTTTTTTGTGACAAATTGATAGACAAATTGATAGACAAATTGATAGATAAATTGATAGATAGATAGATATATTGATAGATAGATAGATAGTAGATAAATAGACAAATAGATAGACATATAGATAGATAGATAGGTAGGTAGGTAGGTAGGTAGGTAGATAGGTAGATAAATAGATTATTAAACAAATAGATATAAAGATAGATAAAAAAATAGATAGACAAATAGATAAAGAAATAGCTAGATAGATTATTAGATAGATAAATAGATAGACAGATAAACAGATAGATGATTAAATTATTATATAAATAAATATATAAATATATAGATAGTTATATAGACATATAGATATAAAGATAAATAGATAGATAGATAGATAGTTAGATAGATAGACAGACAAACAGACAGAAAGATAGATAGATAGATAGACAAATAAATATATGGATAGATAGACAGAGACATAGACTAATAGATAATGAGATAGATAGAGAGATTGACATATAGATAGCCAAAAAAATAGACATATAGATAGCCAAAAAATAGACATATAGATAGCCAAAAAATAGACATATAGATAGCCAAAAAATAGACATATAGATAGACAATTAGATAGATAGATAGGTAGATATATAGATAGATAGATATATTGAGAGATAGATAAATAGATAGATAGTCAGATAATTAGATAGATAGATAGCTACATTATTTGATCAAAAGATTAACAAATAGATAGATATACAAACATAAAGATAGATAGATAAATATAGTGATAGACATATAGATAGATAGTTAGATAAATAGATAGAAAGATAATATATAGAAAAATAAAAAGGCATATTGATAAATAGATTCATAGATAGATAGATAGATAGACAGATACATAGATGGATTGATAGAAAGAATGATAGATAGATAGATAGACTAATTAGTAGACATATTGATAGAGATATTTATATAAATATAAATAAATTGATTGATATACAGATAGATTGATTAATATATAGATAGATAATTAGACAGATATTTATATAGATAGATATATGGATAGATATGCATATAGATAGACAGATAGATAAATAAATAGATAGATAGACAGACATGTATATTGTTAGATAGATAAATAGATATAAAGATATACAGATAAATTGACAAATAGATAGATAAATAGTTAGACAGATACTTAGATAGATAGATAGATAGATAAATAGATAGAATAACAAATAGTTAGACAAAATGATAGATTGATTGTTAGACAAATTGATACATAGAAAATAGACACATAGATATTCAAGTAGATAGATAGATAGATAGACAGATAGACAAATAGGCAAATATATATAAATATATATATATATATATATATATATATATATATATATATATATATATATATATATATATAGAAATAGATAGAAAGATAGAAAAAGATATAGATTGATAGAAAGACAGATAGAAAGATAAATAGATAGACAGACAAATAAATAAACAGATGGATAGCCAGACTGGCAGTCATGTCGGCAATCATTTAGGTAGGCAGGTAGATAGACAAACAAATAGACATATAGACAAATAGACATTTAGACAAATAGATAGATAAATAGCTTGATAGACAGATATAGAAATAAATAGATAGGTAGATAGTCAGAAAGATAGACAAACTGATATTCAAAATAATATACTATTTGTTAGATAGATTGATATACATATTGATAAATAGATTAATAGACATATAGATAGATAAATAAATAGATAGATAGATAGATATATAGATATAAAATAGATAGATAGATAGATATATAGATAGAAAATAGATAGATAGATAGATAGATATATAATGAGAATGATAGATAGATTGATAAAAAGATGGATAGATAGATTAATGCACAAATTGATTTAGAGATTAATAGAGAGATATATAGATAGATAGATAGATAGATAGACAGATATATAGACAAAAAGATAGACATATAGATAGATAGATAGATAGATAGACAGATAGAAAAATAAACAAATAGATAGATAGATAGATAGACAGAAAGATATACATATAGACAAGTAGTCAGGCAACTAAAAGTAATATAGGCAGGTAGGTACATAGACATAGAAATAGATAGACATATAGAAATATAAACACATAAACAAATAAACAAATAGATAGATAGATAGACTGCTAAAAAGATAGATAAATAGAAAGATAGATGATTTGATATGAATATAGATTGATAGATAGAAAGATAGATAAAGATATTTATGAAAAAATAGATAGACATATAGATCGACTAATAGATAGATAGATATATAATAGATAGATAGACAGATAGAGAGCAATATAAATAGATAGATAGATTTATAGATAGAAAGATATACATATTAATAGATAGATTGATAGGCAAATTGATAGATAAATTTATAGTTAGATTTATTGAAAGATTGATAGACATATTGATAGAGAGATTGATAGATAGATTAATAGAAATATTTATAGATAGATTGACATATATATAGACATATAGATAGACAAATTATTAGACAAATAGATATATAGATAGATACATAGAAAGATTATTAGATAAATAGATAGATAGAAAGATAGAAAGATAGATAGATAGATAGACAGCTAAATAGACATATAGAAAGACTGATAGATTGACAAATATATAGACATATATATAGATAGATAGATAAATAGAATTGTAGATAGATAGATAGACATAGAGTTAGACTAGATTTATTGCAGATAGATAGACGAATAGATTAACTAATAGAAAGACGTACAAATAGATAATAAATAGATAGAAGATAGATAGGCAAATAGGTTGACCGATTGATAAACAAATTATTAGATAGATATATAGACAAGTAGATAGACATATCAAGAGATAAACAGATATATAGACAAATAAATAGATAGACAGATAGATACATATATAGATAGATAGATATAGATAGATAGATAGACAAATATAAAGATAGATAGACGGAAAGATAGATAGATAGATAGATATACAGATAGACAAATAGTTTGATATATAGATATATAGACAGACAGACAGATAGATAGAAAGATAAACACATACATTTATAGATAGATAGATAAACATATAGACAAATAGATACATAGATAAATAGACATGTAGATATAGAAGGATAGAGAGATAGAGAGATAGATATATATATATAAGTAGATAGATAGATAGATAAATAGATAGACATACAAGTAGATAGGATATAATAAATAGATAGATAGATAGATAGATAAAAAATAGATAGATAAATAAATAGATAATTAAATAGAAAAATACATAAAAAGATACATAGATAAATTGAAATATTGATAGATAGATAGATAGACTTACAAACAGATATATAGATATATAGATGGATAGACATATATATTCACATATATATATATATATAGATTGATTGATAGATAGAGAAATAGATAGATAGATATATATATATATGTAGTTAGATAGATGTATAGAAAAATAGAAAAATAGATAGATAGACAAATAGATATATAGATTGATAGAAAGATTAATAAACATATTGAAAGAAAGTTTGATAGATTGATTGATAAACATATTTATAGTCAAATTGATTGACAAATTAATAATTAAAAAGATATACAGATAGATTGATAGATTGATAGACAAATAGATATACAAATAGATAAATAGAAAGATTGGTTGATTGACAGATAGATAGATAGACAAATAGATTGTCAAATTATTAGATATTTAGATATATAGATTATTAGATAGATAGATTAACAAATAGATAAAATGATAGATCGACAAAAAGATAGATAGATAAATAGATAGACAAAAAGAAAACACATAAATAAACAGATAAAAAGATATATAGAAAAATAAATACATAGATTAATAGATAGATTCATAGATAGAAAGATACATAGATGGATTGATAGAAAGAAAGATAAATAGATAAGTATTTGATTGATTGACATATTGATAGATAGATTGATATAAAGATAGATAGATTAATTGATAAACAAATTGATTGATTAATAGATAGACAAATAGATCGATAAATTATTAGATAGATAGATAAATAAATAAATAGATAATTAGTTAGATAGATAGATTACTAGATAGATATATAGAAAAATACATATATAAAGAGATAGACATATAGAAAAACTAAAAGATACATAGATTGATTGATTGATTGCTATATTTTTTATACAAAGATAGATATATATATTAATAGATAGATTAATATACATATAGATTGATTGATTGATAGTCAGATAGATAGACAGATTGATCAACAGATTAATATAAATAGATATATAGATAGATTAATAGATAGATAGATAGACAAGTAGATAGATACAAAGATAGACAGATAGATTAATAGATTGATAGATTGATAGACAAATAGTTAAACTTATAGATTTTTTGAAAGATAGATAGGCAGAGAGATAGACTGATAGATAGATACATAGATAGATAGATATAAAGATAATCAAAAAAATAGACATATAGTTAGAGAAATAGATAGATAGATAGATAGATATATAGAATGATAGATCGATAGACAAATAGAAAGACATAGAGATAGATAGAAATATAGATAGAAAGATAGACAGATTAATAGATTAAAATATAGATAGATAGACAAACATATCGATAAACAAATAGATAGACAGATAGATAGACAGATATATACACAATAGATAGATAGATAGATAGACATAAAGATATACAGACAGATAGATAGAAAGATAGACAGAACGATAGAAAGATAGATAGACAGGTAGATAAACTAATAGATAGACAGATAGATAGATAGATAGATAGATAGATAGATAGATAGATAGATATACAGATAGATAGATAGATAAATAGATAGAAAAATATATAAATAGATAGATAGGTAAAGAGATATATAGATTGACAAATAGATAGACAAATTAATAGACAAATTCATAGATAGGTACTTAAGATAGATAGAGGCTTAGATTGATAGATAGATAGATAGAATGATAGATAGATAAAAAGATAGCTACATAGATAGATAGATATATATATATATATATATATATATATATATATAGATAGAACAAATATAGATAAATAAATAGATAGATATATAGATAGCTAGGCAGATAGATAAATAGTTAGATAGATATAAAGTTAGATTGATATATAGATGGACAAATAAATAAATAAATAATATATATATATATATATAGCTAGACAGATAGATAAATAGATTGATTGATTGATTGATAAAAATATTTTATAGACTGATTGATCGAAAGTTTGATACATAGATTGATAGAAAAATTGATTGACAAATTAATAGATAGAAAGATAGATATATAGATTGATTGGTGTACAAATCAATAAACAAGTAGATAGATAGATAGTTAGGTAGGTAGATAGATAGATATATTGATAGTAAGATTATTATATAAATATATACATAGATTATTAGATCGTTAGATTCACAAATAGATAGTCTTTTAGATCGACATATAGATAGAGATATAAATAAATAAATATATAGACATACAAATACACAATTAGAAAACATATAGAAAGATTTGATATACTAAAAATAAATAAATAATAGATAGATTCATAGACAAAATGATAGAAAGATACAGATGTGAATATACAGATATATAGAAAAATTCATATAGTATATAAGATAGATAGAATAATCATAGACTGATTGATTTGATGATAGATATATAGATAGATCGATAGAGTTATTAGATAGATAGATAGATAGATAGAAGGTCGATATAAAAGGATATACAAATAGATTAATTGAGAGAAAATATATATATATATATAGACAGATTGATAGTTTAAATTGATTTACATATGATAGAAAGGTTGATGGATAGATTGAAGACAGATTAATAGAAAAATTGATAACAGATTAGATAGACAGATAGATAAATAGATAGATAGATATCGAAAGATTATTATTA
>JAREIK010001297.1:0-24745 GCA_029783825.1 Sapria himalayana
TTTATTTGTATTCATTATAGATTTAAATATTCATTTTAATAATTTATTAGTTTATTTTTATAGAATTATAAATTAAAAATAAATTATGAGGAAGACAAATATAATTTAAATAAATTACTTTTAATAAAAAAATATAAACTTATAAAAAGAAGAAAAACATCAAAAAAATTATTATTTAGTAATATATTTTATTTTGATTTTGAATAAATTTACGTTTTTAAATATATTTTAAATAATATCTTTCTTTTTAATAAAGTTTATTAATTTATTATTGATCATTAATATAAAATCTATCAATATAATTTATTATATTGAATTTACAAGATATTAATTATTAAATTTCATAACTAAATATAGTATTCACATATAACAAAATTTTAAAATTTTGTTATATTTTCAAAGGTTATAACCTTTGAAAATGATAAAAAGTAACAAAAAAAATTTTTTTTATATAATTTGTAAATAAAACAAATAAACCATTAAATGCCTAAATACATAAATCTCAATATTTCTAAACCCCGAAGCCCTAAATACTTAAACCTTTAAAACTCGTAAACCTTAATATAATTTAAATAAAATATATAAATATTAATTACAAAATAAATTATGAGTGATACAAATATAATTTAAATAATATATTTTTAATCAAAAAATTATAAACTTATAAAATGATGCAAAAACTAAAAAAAAAGATTTTATTTAGCAATAAATTTTACATTGATTTAAATCATTTTAGGTTTTTTAATTAATTTTAATTTATATCTATCATATTAATAATAGTTTATTAATTTATTTTTTGATAATTGATATAATATCTATCAATAAATTGTTTTATTTAGTTGATATTATATATAGTTATAATAATTATTATAACTAAATATTGTATAACATTTTTTTAAAAATTAATAAATTATGATATTTCAAATGTTATGACATTTGAAAAATTTGATATTATATCAAAAATAAATTTTTTGGGATTTCATTATTAAAATAAACCTATAAACACTAATGCCTAAAAACTAAATTTCTAAACTCCTAAACGACCAAAAACTTTAAATACATAAACCATTAAATTTGTATATATTAATAATAAATCATAAATCTCAATTTAATTTTATTAAGTATAATTTTAAATTTTTATTTTAATTATTTATCAGTTTATTTTTATAGAAATATTAATTACAAAAAAAATAATTAGTGAGACAAATATAATTTTAATTAAACCGGTATACTCTAAATAATAAATGATAAATCTCATTTTTTTTTCATTATAATTTTAAAAATTTATTTTGATTTTTAATTTTTTATTTTATATATATATATTAATTATAAATAAATTATGAGTTAAAATATAATTTATAAAAATTATTTTTCATCAAAAATATATAAGCTTATAAAAAGAATAAAAATTTAAAAACAAATAATTATTATCAAGTAATATATTTTGCTTTGCTTTTGAATCTTTTTAGTTTTTGATATTATATTTTAAGTAATATCAATCTTATTCATAATAGATTTTTAATTTATTTTTTGATAATTATTAGAATATCTATCAATAAAATTGTTATATTGAATTTATATGATATATAATTATTATGATTATTATAAATAAATATTTATTCACTTTTTAAAAAAATTTAAAATTATTATATTTTCAAAGGTTATAACCTTTGAAAATATCAAAAAATAATAAAAATAATTTTTTTATATTTTTTTTAAATAAAAACTATAAACCACTAAATGCATACACAGTTAAATTCAAACTCCTAAACCCCGTAATGCATAAATACATAAACCATTAATCTGCTATATACTACTTAATAATTAATAAATCTAATTTATTTCTATTTATTATAATTTTAAATATTCATTTTAATTATTATTAGTTTATTTTTACTGAAATATTTATTACAAAATAAAGTATGAGTGCGACAAA
Source organism: Sapria himalayana (assembly GCA_029783825.1). Lineage (NCBI taxonomy): Eukaryota > Viridiplantae > Streptophyta > Magnoliopsida > Malpighiales > Rafflesiaceae > Sapria > Sapria himalayana. The sequence goes on from JAREIK010001297.1 coordinate 1,937, forward strand.
AATAATTTAATTTATTTATTTTTAATTAAAAAAAATATACGCTTATAAAAGAAGTAAAAATTTAAAAATTAATAATTATGATCCAGTAATATATTTTACTTTAATTTTGAATCAATTTTATATTTGTATATATTTTTTAATTAATATCTATCTTTTCATTAATTGTATATTAATTTAATTTTTGATAAATATTATAATATCTATCAATAAAATTGTTTATATTGAATTTATATAATATATAATTTTTAATATTATTAAAAGTAAATATTGTATTCACATTTCAAAACATTATTAATATTACTATATTTTCAAAGGTTATAACCGATGAAAATGATAAAAATTATATAAATTTTTTTGTTATTTTATTTTTTTATATAAAACCTATAAACCACTAAAAGCCTAAAAACATAAATCACTAAACTCTTAATGACAAAACCTCTAAATACTTAAACCATTAAACTGGTATACATTTATAATAAATCTTAAATCTCATTTTAATTTTTATTCAGTATAATTTTAAATTTTTATTTTAATTATTTATAAGTTTATTTTTATAGAAATATTAATTACAAAATAAATTATTAGTGATACAAATATAATTTAAATTAAACCGGTATCCCTAAATAATAAATAATAAATCTTATTTTTTTCATTATAATTTTAAATATTCATTTTACTTATTTATTTGTTTATTTATATATAAATATTAATTACAAAATAAATTGAGTTAGACAAATAAAATTTAAATATATTATTTTTCAACAAAAAATTATAAATAAACTTTTTAGAAAAAAAAATTTCTAAACAAAAATTATTATATAGTAATATATTTTGCTTTATTCTGAATCAATTTAGGTTTTATAATTATATTTTAATTGATATCTATCTTTTTTTAATTGAAATCTATCTTATAAATAATAAATTATTAATTTAATTTTTGATCATTATTAGAATATTTATCAATAAAATTGTTTATATTGAATTTATATGAAATATATATATAATTATTATTATAAATAAATATTGAATTCAATTTTGAAAAAAATTTAAAAATTATTATATTTCAAAGGTTTTGACATTTTAAAATATTAAAAAATAATAAATATTTATTTATTGTTATTTTATTTTTTAAATAAAACCTATAAACCTATAAAATACTAAAAACATAAATTAATAAACTCCTAAACGACAAAACCTCTAAATACTTATTCCATTAAACTGGTATAAATTAATAATAAATCATAAATCTCATTTTAATTTTTATTCAGTATAATTTTAAATTTTTATTTTAATTATTTATCAGTTTATTTTTATAGAATTATTAATTACAAAATAAATTATTATTGAGACAGATCTAATTTAAATTAAATCGATATCCCAAAATAATAAATAATAAATCTCATTTTTTTTACATTATAATTTTAAATATTCATTTTAATTATTTATTTGTTTATTTATATATAAATATTAATTACAAAATAAATTGAGTTAGACAAATATAATTTATATAAATTGTTTTTCATCAAAAAATTATTGATAAACTTTTAAAAAAAAAAAATTTCAAAGCAAAAAATTATTATATAGTAATATATTTTGCTTTGCTTCTTAAACATTTTAGGTTTTCTAATTATATATTCATTGATATCTATCTTATTAATAATAAATTATTAATTTATTTTTGATCATTATTAGAATATTTATCAATAAAATTGTTTATATTGAATTTATTTGATATATAAATATAATGATATTATAACTAAAGATTCTATTAACTTTTTAAAAAAAATTTAAAAATTATTATATTTTGAAAGGTTATAACATTTGAAAATATCAAAAAATAAAAAAATATATTTTTTGTTATTTTATTTTTTAAATAAAACTTATAAACCACTAAAAGCCTAAAAACAGAAATTGCTAAACTCCTTAACGACAAAACCTCTAAATACTTAAACCATTAAACTGGTATACATTAATAATAAATAATAAATCTCATATTAATTTTTATTCAGTATAATTTTAAATTTTTATTTTAATTATTTATCGGTTTATTTTTATAGAAATATTAATTACAAATTAAATTATTAGCGAGACAGATCTAATTTAAATTAAACCGGTATCCCTAAATAATAAATAATAAATCTTATTTCATTTTCATTATAATTATAAATAATCATTTTAATTAAATATTTGTTTATTTATATATAAATATTAATTACAAAATAAATTGAGTTAGAGAAATAAAATTTATATATATTATTTTTCATCAAAAAATTATAGATAATCTTTTTAAAACATAAAAATATATATAAACAAAAAAATTATTATATAGTAATATATTTTTTTTGCTTCTGAATCTTTTTAGGTTTTATAATTATATTTTAATTGATATCTATCTTTTTTCTAATTGATATCTATCTTATTAATAATTGTTTATTAATTTATTTTTTGATAATTATTAGAATATTTATCAATAAATTTGTTTATTTTGAATTTATATGATATATAAATATAATGATTATTATAACTAAATATTGAATTCATTTTTGAAAAAAATTTAAAAATTATTATAAATTCCAATGGTGATAACCTTTGGAAATATTAAAAAATAATAAAAGTAAATTATTTGTTATTTTATTTTTTAAATAAAACCTATAAACCACTAAATGCATACACAGTTATATGAGTAAACTCCTAAACACCGTAATGCCTAAATACATAAACCATTAAACTACTATATACTACTTGATAATTAATAAATTTAATATTTATTAAATCGACACATATAATTTAAATAATTTATTTTTAATAAAAAAAATATATACGCTTTTAAAAGTAGTATAAAAAGAAGTATTATTAAAAATTAAAAACTATTATCAACTAATAAATTTTACTTTAATTTTGAATCAATTTTAGTTTTGTAAATATTTTTTAATTAAAATCTATCTTATTATAAATAGTTTATTAAATTAATTTTTGATCATTATTTTATTATATATCAATAAATTTGTTGATATTTATTTTATATGATATAGAATTATTAAAATTATTAAAACTAAATATTGTATTCAAATTTCAAAAAATTTTAAATATTATTAAATTTTCAAAGGTTATAACATTTAAAAATGACAAAAAATTACAATTTTTTTTAATTTTATTGTTTAAATAAATCATATAAATCACTAAATGCCTAAAAACATAAATTGCTAAACTCCTAAACGACAAAACCTCAAAATACTTAAGCCATTAAACTGGTATACATTAATAATAAATCATAAATCTCATTTTAATTTTTATTCAGTATAATTTTAAATTTATATTTTAATTATTTATCATTTTATTTTTATAGAAATATTAATTACAAAATAAATTATTAGTGAGACAGATATAACTTAAATTAAACCGGTATACCCTAAATAATAAATAATAAATCTCATTTTTTTTTACATTATATTTTAAATATTCATTTTAATTATTAATTTTTTATTTTTATATAAATATTAATTAAAAAATAAATTATGAGTTAGACAAATATAATTTATGTAAATTATTTTTAATCAAAAAAATATAGATAAACTTTTTAAAAGAAAAAAAAATTTCAAAACAAAAAAATATTATATAGTAATATATTTTGCTTTGCTTATGAATCATTTTATGTTTTGTAATTATATTTTAATTGATATCTATCTTATTAATAATATTTTTATTAATTTATTTTTTAATTATTATTAGAATATTTATCACTAAAATTTTTTATATTGAATTTATATGATATATAAATATAATGATTATTATAACTAAATATTGAATTCACTTTTGAAAAAAAATTTAAAAATAATTATATTTTCAAAGGTTTATAAACTTTGAAAATGTGAAAAAAATAAAAAAAATATTTTTTCTTTGATATTTTATTGTTTAAATAAAACCTATACACCACTAAATGCCTAAGCATTTAAATCACTAAACTACAAAATCCTGATACCTCTATATAGATAATCCTTTAAATCGGTATACCCTAAATAATAATTAATAAATATTGAATTCATTTTTATAATTTTAAAAATAATTATATTTATAAAAATAATTATATTTTCAAAATATAATTTATTTTAAAATCACTAACCTATACTGTACAAAATCACTAACCTATACTCTATATAAATAAAAATTTAAAAATAATTATATTTTCAAAGGTTATAACTAAATATTGAATTCATTTTTATTTGTTTTCATTATAATTTTAAAAATTCATTTTGATTGTTTAGTTTTTTATTTTTATATATGTATTAATTATAAAATAAATTATGAGTTAAAAAGATAATTTATAAAAATTATTTTTTATCAAAAAATTGATAAGCTTATAAAAAGAATAAAAATTTAAAAACAAATAATTATTATTTAGTAATATTATTTGCTTTGATTTTGAATCATTTTAGGTTTTGATATTATATTTTAAGTAATATCAATATTATTCATAATAGATTTTTTAATTATTTTTTGATAATTATTAGAATATCTATCAATAAAATTATTTATATTGAATTTATATGATATATAATTATTATGTTTATTATAAATAAAAATTTTATTCACTTTTGAAAAAAATTTAAAAATTATTATATTTTCAAAGGTTATAATCTTAAAAATGAGACAAAATAATAAAAATAAAATTTTAATTATTTTATTTTTTAAATAAAACCTATAGACCATTAAATGATTACTTAATTAAATCAGTAAGCTCATAAACCCCGAAACTTCTAAATACATAAACATTTTAACATCTATATACTACTTAATAAATAATAAATCTCATTTTTATTTCTATTTATTATAATTTTAACTATTCATTTTATTTATTTATAGTTTAATTATTTATAGTTTAATCATTTAGAAAAATTAATTACAAAATAAATTTCGAGTAAGACAAATATTATTTAAATAATTTATTTTTAATCAAAAAAATATAAGCTTATAAAAAGAAGGACAAATTTAAAAATTAAATATTATTATTTTGTAATATGTCTTGATTTGATTTTCAATCATTTTGTGTTATGTAAATATATTTTAATTAATATTTATATTATTAATAATAGTTTATTAATTTAATTTTTGATCATTATTATAATATCTATCATTAAAATTATTTATATTGAATTTATATGTTATAAAATTAATAAGATTTATATAATTATACATATTATTCACATTTCAAAAAATTTTAAAAATTATTTTATTTTTAATGGTTATAACCTTTGAATATCATAAAAAATCTTTAAAAAAATTTTTATTTTTATTATATAAATAAAATCTATAAACCATTAAATACCTAAAAACATAAATTCATAAACTCCTAAACGACTAAACCCCTAAATAATCAAACCATTAACCCGGTATACCACATATAATAAATCATAAATCTCATTTTAATTTGTATTCATGATAATTTTAAATATTCATTTTACTTATTTATTAGTTTATTTTTCATAGAAATATTAATTACAAAATAAATAATGAGCGATACAACTATAATTTTATTAATTTATTTTTAATCAAAAAAAAATATAAGCATATAAAAAGAAGTAAAATTTTAAAAACAAAAAATTATTATTTAGTAATATTTTTTACTTTCATTTTGAATCATTATATATAGGTTTGGCAATTAAATTTAAATTGCTATCAATCTTATTAAGAATAGTTTATTAATTTATTATTTGATCAATTTTATAATATCTATTAATAAAATTACTTATATTGAATTTAAATGTCTTATAAATATTAAGATTATTATAACTAAATATTATATTCATATTTGAAAAAAATTTAAAAATTATTATATTTTCAAAGGTTATAACCTTCAAAAATGATAAAAAATAACAAAAATAATTTTTTTATTATTTTATTATTTAAATAAAACTTATAAACAACTAAATGTCTAAACATTTAAATCTCTAAACTCCTCAACCCCAAAACCCCCTAAATACTTAAACCATTAAACCTATATAACCTAAATAATAAATAATAATTCTCATTTTTATTTGTATTCATTATAATTTTAAATATTCATTTTATTTATTTTTTAGTTTATTTTTATAGAAATATTAATTACAAAATAAATAATGAGTGAGACAAATATAATTTTAATAAATTATTTTTTATGAAAAAAAATATAAGCTTATAAAAATAAACAAAATTTCAAAATTTTAAAATTTTAATTTGTAATATAATTTACTTTGATTTTGAATTATTTTGGGTTCTATGACTATATTTTAATTAATATCTATTTTATTAATAATAGTTTATTAATTTATTTTTCGATCATTATAATAATATATATTAATACAATTTTTTATATTAAATTTACATCAAATATAATTATTAAGATTATTATAACGAAGTATTGTATTCATATTTTAGAAAGATTAAAAAATTATTATACTTTCAAAGGGTATAACCTTTGAAAATCACAAAAATTCATAGAAATAAATTTTCTATTATTTCAATGATTAAATAAAACCTAAAAACACCTAAATGTGCAAACATATAAATCAAAAAACTTTTTAACCCCAAAAGCACAAAAAACATAAACCATTAAATTGGTATACCTTAAATAATAAATCATAAATCTCTTTTTATTAGTATTCATTATAATTTTAAATATTGATTTTAATTATTTATCAATTTATTTTTATAGAAATATTAATTACAAAATAAATTATTAGCGAGACAGATATAATTTAAATAATTTATTTTTCATCAAAAAAATATATGCTTATAAAATGAGGCAAAATTTTTAAAATAAAAAATTATTATTTAGTAAACTATCTTATTTTGATTTTGAATCATTTTAAATTCTACAATTATATTTTAATTTATATAATTCTTATTAATACTATTTTATTAATTTATTTATTTATCATTCTAATAATATCTATTAATAAAATTATTTATATTTAGTTTACATTATATATAATTATTAAGATTATTATAACTAAATATTATATTCACATTTAAAAAAATTTAAAATTATTATATTTTCAAAGTTTATAACATTCAAAAATTAAAAAAATTCATAAAATTAAATTTTTTGTTTTTTAATTCTTTAGATAATAACTATAAATCAATAAAGATCTAAACACATAAATCACAAACTCCTAAAACCAAAAACACCTAAATACTTAAACCATTAAACTGGTATATCCTGAATAATAAATAATAAATCTCAATTTTATTTGTATTCATAATAATTTTAAAAAATTATTTTAATTATTTATTAGTTTATTATTATAGAATTATAAATTACAAAATAAATAATTAGTAAGATAAACTAATTTAAATAATTTATTTATAATAACAAAAATATAAAGTTATAAAAAAAGTGAAACATTAAAAAAGTTATTATTAAGTAATATATTTTACTTTGATTTTGAATAAATTTAGATTTTGCAAATATATTTTAAATAATATCTATCTTATTAATAATAGTTTATTAATTATTATTATTATTATTAATATCTAGCAATGTAATTATTTATATTGAATTTAAATGACTTATAATTATTAAAATTATTATAACTAAATATTATATTTACATTTGAAAAAAATTTAAAAATTAATATATTTTCAAAGGTTATAACCTTCAAAAATTAAAAAAATAATAAAAATAAAATTTTTGTTATATCATTATTTAAATAAAACTTATAAACCACTAAATGCATAAACACTTAAACCTCTAAACTCCTAAACACAAAAGCTACTAAATACTTAAACATTTAAACTCGTAAACCTTAAGTATAATTTAAATAATTTATTAAAATATTAATTACAAAATAAATTATGAGTAATATAAATATAATTTTTTTTTCATCAAAAAAAATATAAGCTTATAAAAAGAAGCAAAAACTTAAAAAAAATTATTATTTAGTAATAAATTTTACTTGGATTTTGAATATTTTTAGGTTTTGCAATTATATTTTAATTTATATCTATCATATTAATAATAGCATATTAATTTATTTTTTGATAATTGATATCATATCCATCAATAAAATTGTTTATATTTAGTTTATATTATATATAATTATAATGATTGTTATTACTAAATATTGTATTCACATTTTTAAAAAATATTTAAATAATTATATTTTTAAAGGTTATAAAGTTTTAAAATGTGAAAAAAAATCAAAAATAATTATTTTGTTATTTCATTGTTTAAATAAAATCTATAAACCTCTAAATGCCTAAAAACATTTATCACTAAAGTCATAAACGAAAAAACCTTTAATACTTAAAATAATAAACTGGTATATATTAATAATAATTCATAAATCTCATTTTAATTTTTTTCAGTATAATTTTAAATTTCTATTTTAATTATTTATCAGTTTATTTTTATAGAAATATTAATTACAAAATAAATTATTAGTAAGCCAGATCTAATTTAAATTAGACTGGTATACCCAAAATAATAAAGAATAAATCTCAATATTATTTTTTTCATTATAATTTTAAAAATTCATTTTAATTATTTATTTGTTTATTTTTATATAAATATTAATTAAAAAATAAATTAAGAGTTTGACAAATATAATTTATATAAATTAATTTTCATCAAAAAAATATGGATAAATTTTTAAAAGAAAAGAAAAATTCAAAACAATAAAGTATTATATAGTAATATATTTTGATTTCTTCTAAATCATCTTAGGTTTTTTTATTATATTTTAATTGATAGCTATCATATTAATAATAGATTATTAAGTTATTTTTGATCTTTTTTAGAATCTTTATCAATAATAATGTTTATATTGAATTTATTTGATATATATATATATATAATGATTATTATAACTAAATATTGAATTCACATTTAAAAAAAATTTAAAAATTATTATATTTTCAAAGGTTATAACCTTTGAAATTATCAAAAAATAATAAAAATAAATATTTTGTTATTTTAATTTTTAAATAAAACCTATAAACCACGAAATGCATACACAATAAAATCATTAAACTCATAAGGCTTGTAATGCGTAAATACATAAACCATTAAGCTGCTATATACTACTTAATAATAAAGAAAGAAAAATTATTTTAATTTATTATTATTTTAAATATTCATTTTAATTATTTATAGTTTTATTTTATATAAATATTTATTACAAAATAAATTATGAGTGCGACAAATATAATTTAAATAATTTATTTTCAATCAAAAAAAATGCTTATAAAAGAAGTAAAATTTTAAAAATTAAAAATTATTATTTTGTAATATTTTTTACTTCAATTTCGAATCAATTTGGGTTGTGTAAATATTTTTTAATTAATATCTATCTTATTATTAATAGTTTATTAATTTAATTTTTGATCATTATAATAATATCTATCAATAATATTATTTATATTGAATTTATATGATATATAATTATTAAAATTATTATAACTAAATATTATATTGACATTTCAAAAAATTTTAAATATTATTATATTTTCAAAGGTTATAACCTATGAAAATGACCAAAAATTACAAAATATTTTGTTATTTTATTGTTTAAATAAAACCTATAAACCACTAAATGCCTAAAAACATAAATCAATAAACTTTTAAACGACAAAACTTCTAACTACTTAAACTATTAAATTGGTATACATTAATAATAAATCATAAATCTCATTTTAATTTTTATTAAGTGTAATTTTAAATTATTATTTTAATTATTTATCAGTTTAATTTAATAGAAATATTAATTACAAAATAAATTATTAGTGAGACACATCTATTTTAAATAATTTATTTTTTATCAAAAAAATATATATATTTATAAAAAGACGCAAAATTATAAAAACAAAAATTTTTTAAAATGAAATTTATGATTTATTATTAATGTATACCATTTTTATTCTTTAAGTATATCGAGGTTTTATCATTAAAGAGTTTAGTGATTTATGTTTTTAGGTATTTAGTGGTTTATAGGTTTTATTTAAACAATAAAATAACAAAAAAAAATTTGTAATTTTTTCTGATTTTTATTGGTCATAACCTTTAAAAATATAATAATATATAACATTTTTAGAAATGTGAATATAATATTTAGTTATAATAATATTAATAATTATTTATGATATAAATTTAAAATAAATAATTTTTTTTTGAAAGATATTATAATATTGATCAAAAATTAAATTAATAAACTATTAATAATAAGTTAGATATTAATTAAAAAATATTTACAAATCCGAAATTGATTCAAAATTAAAGTAAAATATATTACTGGATAATAATTTTAATTTTTAAATTTTTACTTCTTTTCTAAGTGTTTATATATTTTTTGATTAAAAATAAATTATTTAAATTTTATTTGTTGCACTCATAATTTATTTTATAATAAATATTTCTATAAAAATAAACTAATAAATAATTAAAATGAATATATAAGCTATAATAAATAGAAATTAAAATTTGATTTATTAATTATTATGTATTATATAGCAATTTAATGGTTTATGAATTTAGGTATTATGAGGTTTAGGTGTTTACTGATTTAATTGTGTATGCATTTAGTGGTTTATTATTTATGGTATACCGATTTAAAGGATTATCTATATAGAAGTATCGGGATTTTGTAGTTTAGTGATTTAAATGCTTAGGCTTTTAGTGGTGTATATGTTTTATATAAACAATAGAATAACAAAGAAAAAAATATTTTTTTTATTTTTTCACATTTTCAAAGGTTATATAACCTTTGAAAATATTATAATTTTAAAATTTTTTCAAAAGTGAATACAATATTTAGTTATAATAATCATTATATTTATATATCATATAAATTCTATATAAACATTTTATTTATAAATATTCAAATAATGATGAAAAAATAACTTAATAATCTATTATTAATAAGATAGATATCAATTAAAATATAATTACAAAATATAAATGATTCATAAACAAAGCAAAATATATTACTATATAATAATTTTTTGTTTTGAAATTTTTTGTTATTTTAAAAAGTTTATCTATAATTTTTTGATTAAAAATAATTTACATAAATTATATTTGTCTAACTCATAATTTATTTTATAATTAAAATTTATATAAAAATAAAAAATTAATAATTAAAATGAATATTTAAAATTATAATGAAAAAAAATGAGATTTATTATTTATTATTTAGGGTATAACGGTTCAATTTAAGTTATATCTATCTCACTAATAATTTATTTTGTAATTAATATTTCTATAAAATAAACTGATAAATAATTAAAATAAAAATTTAAAATTATACTGAATAAAAATTAAAATGAGATTTAAGATTTATTATTAATGTATACCAGTTTAATGGTTTAAGTATTTTAAGGTTTTGTCCTTTAGGAGTTTAGCGATTCATGTTTTTAAGCATTTAATAATTTATAGGTTTTATTTAAACAATAAAATAACAAAAAAATTGTAATTTTTTGTCATTTTCAAATGTTATAACCTTTGAAAATTTAATAATATTTAAAATTTTTTGAAATTTGAATACAATATTTAGTTATAATTATTTTAATAATTCTAAATCATATAAAATAAATATCAACAATTTTATTGATAGATATTATAATAATGATTAAAAATTAAATTAATAAACTATTTATAATAAGATAGATTTTAATCAAAAAATATTGACAAAACCCAAATTGATTCAAACATAAAGTAAAATATATTAGTTGATAATAATTTTTAATTTTTAATAATACTTCTTTTATACTACTTTTTAATTTTTATCAAAAAATATTGACAAAACCCAAATTGATTCAAACTTAAAGTAAAATATATTAGTTGATAATAATTTTTAATTTTTAATAATACTTCTTTTATACTTCTTTTTAAAGCATATATATATTTTTTGATTAAAAATAAATTATTTAAATTATATGTGTCGCACTCATAATTTATTTTGTAATAAAAATTATTAAAAAAATAAACTTTAAAATAATTAAAATGTATATTTAAAATAATAATAAATTGAAATAAAAATTAGATTTCTTAATTATTAAGTTGTATATAGCAGTTTAATGGTTTATGTATTAGGCATTACGGGGTTTAAGAGTTTACTGATATAACCGCGTATGCATTTAGTGGTTTATAGATTTTATTTAAAAAAAAATAAAAAAAAACTTTTTTTTATTATTTTTTCATATTTTTAAAGGTTATAACCTTAAAAATATAATAATTTTTAAATTTTTTTCAAACTTGAATTCAATATTTAGTTATAATAATTATTATATTTATATATCATATAAATTCATTATAAACAATTTTATTGATAAATAATCTAATAATGATCAAAAAATAAATTAATAAACAATTATTAATAAGATAGATATCAATTAAAATATAATTACAAAATCTAAAATGATTTAGAAGGAGAACAAAATATATTACTATATAATAAATTTTAGTTTTTAAATTTTTTATTCTTTTTATAAGTTTATCTATATTTTTCGATGAAAAATAATTCTTATAAATTATATTTGTCTAACTCTTAATTTATTTTGTAATTAATATTTATATATAAATAAATAAATAATTAATTAAAATGAATATTTAAAATTATAATGAAAAAAATAATATCGAGATTTTTATTTATTATTTAGGGTTACCGGTTTAAAAGGATTATTATTTATTATTTATAGTTTTAGAGATTTAGTAGTTATTGAATTAAGTGTTTAGGCATTTAGTGGTTTATAGGTTTTATTTAAATAATTAAATATCAAATATATATATTTTTTTTATTTTTTCACAATTTCAAAGGTTATAACCTTTGAAATTGTAATAATTTTAAAATTTTTACAAAAGTGAATTTAATATTTAGTTATAATAATAATTTTATTTAAATATCATATAAATTCAATATAAACAATTTTATTGATAAATATTCTAATAATGATCAAAAAATAAATTAATAATCTATTATTAATAGGATAGATATCAATTAAAATATAATTACAAAACCTAAAATGATTAGAAACATAAGCAAAATATATTACTATATAATAATTTTTTGTTTTGAAAATTTTTTTACTTTTAAAAAGTTTATATATAATTTTTTGGTGAAAACAAATTTATATAAATTATTTTTGTCTATCTCAATTTATTTTGTAATTAATATTTATATATAAATAACCAAATAAATAATTAAAATGAATATTTAAAATTATAATAAAAAAAATGATATTTATTATTTATTATTTAGGGATACCAATTTAATTTAAATTAGATCTGTCTCATTAATAATTCATTTTGTAATTAATATTTATATAAAATAAATTGATAAATAATTAAAATACAAATTTAAAATTATTATGAATAAAAATAAAAATAAGATTTATGATTTATTATTAATGTATACCAGTTTTATGATTTATGAATTTAGAGGTTTTGTCATTAGGAGTTTAGCAATTTATGTTTTTAGGCTTTTAGTGGTTTATAGGTTTAATTTAAAAAAATAAAATAACAAAAAAAAATTCTATAATTTTTTATCATTTTCATAGGTTATAACATTTGAAAATATAAAAATATTTAAAATTTTTTGAAATTTTTATACAATATTTTGTTATAATAATATTAATAATTATATATCATATAAATTTAATAAAAATAATTTTGTTGATCGATATTATATATGTTATATAATATTAAGATAGATATTAATTAAAAAATATTTACAAAACCCAAATTGATTCAAAATTAAAGTAACTTATATTACTTGATAATAATTTTTAATTTTTAAATTTATACTTCTTTTATAAGCGTATATTTTTATTATAAAATAATATATTATTTAAATTATATTTGTCTCACTCATAATTTATTTTGTAATACGTATTTCTAAATGAATACACTAATAAATAATTAAAATGAATATTAAAAAATATAATAAATAACAATAAAAAATAGATTTATTAATTATTAAGTAGTATTTAGCAGTTTAATGGTTTATGTATTTAGGCATTGCAGGATTTAGGAGTTTACTAATTTAACTTTATATGCATTTAGTAGGGCTGCTCACTGGACTCGGAGATTCACGACGTGACCCAAAGTCTTGTCCCGAAAGAATCAGGAGTGAGAAAAATCCGTTGACTTTGACTTTTCCCGTCCCATTCTGTCACGTATTTTTTCTTTTGGGACGGTTCCAGATCTTAAGCAATATCCATCTCGAGAACCATACCATCCTAAAAATCCGATACTAGAACTTGGAATATATATATAACATAAAGATGCCACCAATTCCGCTACTGCCCATCCAATTCCCACGCACCTATAGCTGTTCTGACGAGTTCTAGGCCACCTCATGCCATTCTAGCCGTGTTCAGTTAGGTACAGTCCTTTTCCGTCGCACTTCTGGTTGCCTCCACCGTATGTCAGATGCCACCACCCTTTTGGTTTGTTTTTCTGACGAGAATTGTGTGATTAATTATATTTATTATTATTTGTATCAATCAGTTTTGTTGAGTATTGGTTGTAGTGTTGTGGTTGCGCCGAATGAGTGGGCTGAATGTGTTACAATCAGTTTTGTAGAGCTTTCTTATTTTAAATATAAATATGTATTTATGCTTAACATATCATATTAATTAATGGCAATGCAGATCGCACAATCCATTGGTAAACGAAAAATACAATAAATTGAAGATGATCACAATTCAAATGTTCAAAGTACTGGTAAATCCAATCATCATCCTTTCACGAACCCTCCTATTGTTACGACATGTTCTTCAATTCCAATTGTCAAAGAAAGTCAAGGTACATCTTCACCTCAAGCTCATAAAAAGTATAAGTCTGCTGTTTGGAAAACTTATGAGATATTAGTTGATTCAGAGGGAAATGAAACTGGTAGGGTAGCTTGTATATGGTGTAGGAAAGAAATCTTGGAAAAAGGTGATCATGGTACTTTGGGTTTATAGAAATACTTGAGAGAGACTTGTAGGAAATTTCCACACAAAAAAAAATTAATAGAAGTTCACAAAGGTAATGACAAGTCACAATCTTTGTTGAGTTTCACTAAAAGTACTAGTTCAGAGGATAACAAATTAACTTATTGGCAATTTGATCAACATCTAATTAGGGAGGCTTTGGTGAAAATGATCATAAAAATGAATTGCCTTTTTGTTTTGTTGAGTGGGATGAGTTTAAGGAGTTTTGTGAAGTTGGTGTACCTCAATTTAAAATTCCATCTAGGCACTCTATAATGAGAAATTATTTTTCTTTGTTTGTGAAGGAAAAGAAGAAATTATTTGATAGCATATCATCTCATTGTTGTAGAGTTTCATTGACTTCCGACACTTGGACTAACATTCAAAATTTGTTTTATATATGATTGACTGTTCATTTCATTGATTTTCAATGGAATATGCATAAAAGGCTTTTGAACTTTTGCGTAATTAAAAGTCATTCTGGAGTTAATATTAGAAATGCTATTGAGTTTTGCATGAATGAATGGGGTTTGAGAAAGTTGATGTGCATTACTGTTGATAATGCATGAAATAATGATATTGCAGTTGAACAATTGAAAAAAAGGCTTGTGAAGAAAAGTGTCGTACCTTTGAGAGGCGAGCATTTTCATATGAGATATTGTGCTCATATCCTAAACATAATTATCAGAGATGGCATTGCAGTAGTTGAAGATGTTATTCAAAAAATTAGAGGTGTGGTGAAATATGTGAGAAGCAGTCATAAATGATTAGATATTTTTAAGTTATGTGTTGAAGAAGCAAACTTGACATATGGATCTTCATTGCAATAAGATTGTCCAACAAGATGGAATTCAACATATTTGATGCTACAAACTGATATAAAATATCAAAAAGAATTTGATAAGTTGGAGGACACAGACAAAAGGGTTTTGAAGGAGTTTGGTTCAAACGTTACAACTGAGAGAGACTGAACAAACGCCAAAATTTTGGCTAGTTACTTGAAAACTTTTTATGAGGTAACTTGTAAATTTTCTGGATCAAATATTCTTCCTCTAGTGTTTATTTTCTTGAGATTATTCGAATTTCGAAAAAAAATTGAGCTTTGTGAAAATAGTAGAGATACAATGGTGTCTGAAATGGGTATGAAAATGAGACATAAATTCAACAAATATTCGGGTTCTCTTCAGTCAACAAATATTATGCTTTTTGTAGTAGTAGTGTTGGATCCTAGATATAAGCTCAAATATCTCAAGGCTAAGTACACTTAGCATTTTGGAAAGGAATTGACTAAAAATTTGGTGAAAAAGGTTATAAATGCTTTAAATGAAATGATGGATGATTATAAAGATTTAAATAAAGATGAATAAAAGAAGATGATTTCTCTTCTACTGTGTTGAAGAAAAATGATGATTTCTATGATGGTAGTTATACTTATGTTGATGATTTTTTTTGAATTGGAGAAAGAACAAGAAGTTGCAGCTTTGGAAGAGTTGGATAGGTACTTGGAGGACCACCTTTAAAAAAATAGAATTGATTTTGATCTTCTAAACTGGTGGAAGGAAAATGAGGTTAGGTATCCTTCTTTGGAAAATATAGCAAGGGATGTATTTGCTATCCAAGCATCTACTGTGGCCTAAGAATCTACATTTAGCACTAGGGGGGGACTTCAGATAAATTTAGGAGTTCTTTAACACCTATTATAGCTTTAGTTCTCATATGTCTACAAAATTGGTTGAGAAGCTCAAACAAACCTAATGAAATTGAAGAATTAGTTCAAGACCTTGATGATAATGAATCAGGTTAGTATACAAATCTTGTAAATTTTAATTTCACATTTACTTATTTTATTCATTCAATTTAATCAGATATGGTTCAATTACAATTTTCAGAGGGGTCACAAGATCCAAATTTTCTTCCAACTATAGTTGGCCAAATAAATTTAGAATGGGTCTATTAAATTGTATAAGGTAATATTTTGTTTATATTACTCTTTCATCTTAGAAATTTATGTCTACATGATTAACACGTTTTCATCTTTGGTTGTCCTTCTACACTGGAGGAAGAAAAGGGAGGAGTTCTGGAAGAGATAATTAATTGGGTTTGGATTTTCATTGTTGTTCCGGGGTTGGTCTTTGATATGATTTTTATCATGATTGTTTTTAGTTGTATTTTTTTTGTAATATTAAGATGCCTGATTTTAGAAATTACTTAAGTAGTAATTGCTGCTAGTAATGTTTGTGGTCATCTTTAGCTATTCCTAAATGTTTTAAGTAATTGTTTAAAAAATGTAGTATTGCTATTATGGTTAACTTTCACTTGGCTGAACAAAGCCAACTTATGACAAAACAAAGAACCATATTAAGAACACAACTCGGTCCCGTTCTATTTTACATTTCTATCCTTTTCTGCACATCAAAGCTTTTGACATGGTAATGGAACTCATTTGTGGTATTCAGCCTATTTGACAAAACAAAATTGGCCTAATTTGAGTTTGAAAGATACAAAACTAAGGAATGATAAATGGTACAACAAAAGGTTTCGACATGAATTAACTTGGCTGGTTTGAAAAAATAAATTGAAAAAAATGTCTGAACTCTGTTCCAATCCCAATATTTTCAACCAATGGGACGGGTCTGGAACTTCAAAAAAAACTCCGAACTGTGGGAAGGGACTGGAGATTTGTAATCCCCATCCCGTCTCGTCCCATGAGCACCCCTAGCATTTAGTGGTTTATAGGTTTTATTTAAAAAATAAAATAACAAAAAATTTATATTTAATATTTTTTTATATTTTCAAAGGTTATAACCTTTAAAAATATAATAATTTTTAAATTTTTTTAATTGTGAATACAATATTTAGTTATACTAATCATTATATTTATATATCATATAAATTCAATATAAATAATTTTATTGATAAATATTCTAATAATGATCAAAAAATAAATTAATAATCTATTATTAATAAGATAGATATCAATTAAAATATAATTACAAAACCTAATATGATTGAGAAGAAAAGCAAAATATATTACTATATAATAATTTTTTGTTTTGAAATTTTTTTTTCTTTTAAAAAGTTTATCAATAATTTATTGATGAAAAATAATTAATATAAATTATATTTGTCTAACTCAATTTATTTTGTAATTAATATTAATATATAAATAAACAATTAAATAATTAAAATGAATATTTAAAATTATAATGAAAAAAAAATATGATTTATTATTTATTAGTTAGGGATACCAGTTTAATTTAAATTAGATCTTTCTCACTAATAAATTTTTTTGTAATTAATATTTCTATAAAAATAAATTGATAAGTAATTAAAATAAATATTAAAAATTATACTAAATAAAAATTAAAATGAGATTAAAGATTTATTATTAAAGTATACTATTTTAATAGTTTAAGTATTTAGAGGTTTTGTCGTTAGGAGTTTAGCGATTTATGTTTTTAGGCTTTTAGTGGTTTATAGGTTTTATATAAAAAAATAAAATAACAAAAAAATTTTCTATAATTTGTTATCATTTTCATAGGTTATAACCTTTGAAAATAAAATAATATTTACAATTTTTTGAAATGTGAATACAATATTTAGTTTTAAAATTATTAATAATTATATATCATAAATTTTCAATATAAACAATTTTATTGATAGTTATTCTAATAATTATCAAAAAATAAATTAAAAATCTATTATGAATAAGATTGATATTACTTAAAATATAATATCAAAACCTAAAATGATTCAAAAGCAAAGCAAAATATATTACTTAATAATAATTATTTGTTTTTAAATTTTTATTCTTGTTATAATCTCATCTATTTTTTGATGAAAAATAATTCTTATAAATTATATTTTAAACTCATAATTTGTTTTATAATTAATATATATATATAATTAAACAATCAAAAAGAATTTTTTAAATTAAAATGAAAACAAATAAAAATGAGATTTCTTAATTATTATTTAGGGGATCCCCATTTAAATGATTATCTATATTGGGGTTTCGGGATTTTGTACTTTAGTTATTTAAGTGTTTAGGCATTTAGTGATTTATAGGTTTTATTTAAACAATGAAATAATAAAAAAAATATTTTTTTTTCTTTTTTCACATGTTCAATGGTTACAATCTTTGAAAATATAATAATTTTAAAATTTTTTCCAAAGTGAATACAATATTTAGTTATATTAATTATTAAATTTATATATCATATAAATTAAATATAAATATATTTATCGATAAATATTCTAATAATGCAAATGAATAATTTAATAATCTATTATTAATAAGTTAGATTTCAATTAAAATATAATTAAAAATCCTAAAATGATTCAGGAAACAAAGTAAAATATATTACTATATAATAATTTTTTGTTTTTAATTTTTTTCTTCTTTAAATAAGTTTATCTATATTTTTTTGTTGAAAAATAATTTATATAAATTATATTTTTCTAACTTATAATTTATTTTGTATTTAATATGTATATAAAAATAAACAAATAAATAATTGCAATGAATATTTAAAATTATAATGAAAAAAATAAAAATTAGATTTATTATTTATTATATAGGATATACCTGTTTAAAAATATTTATCTATTTAGGGTTTTCGAGATTTAGACGTTATTGATTTAAGTATTTAGGCATTTAATGGTTTATAGCTTTTATTTAAAGAATGAAATAATAAAAAATTTACTTTTGATATTTTTTCAAATTTACAAATGTCATAACATTTGAAAATATAATAATTTTAAAATTTTTTAAAAATGTGAATATAATATTTAGTAATAATAATTATTATAAAAATATATAATATAAAATAAATATAAACAATTTTATTGATAAATATTATATTAATTATCAAAAAATAAATTAATAAATGAATATAATATGATATATATAAATTAAATATAATTTAAAAACCTAAATGATTCAACATCAAAGTAGAATTTATTACGAAATAATAATTTTTATTTTGTTTTTGCATCATTTATAAGCTTATATATTTTTTTGATGAAAATATATTATTTAAATTATATTTGTCACTCATAATTTATTTTGTAATTAATATTTCTATAAATTATTTAAATTAAATTTAAGGTTTATAAGTTTAACGGTTTTGGTATTTAGGGGCTTCGGGGTTTAGGAGTTTAGAGATTTATGTATTTAGGCATTTATTGGTTTATAAGTTTTATTTAAACAATGATATAACTAAAATTTATTTTTGTTATTTTTACTTATTTTTGAAGGTTATATAACCTTTGAAAATATAATAATTTTTAAATTTTTTATATGTGAATACTATATTTAGTTATTTTAATCTTAATAATTATATATCATGTTAATTATAAACAATTATATTGATAGATATTATATTAATGATCAAAAAATAAATTAATAAACTATTATTAATAAGATAGATATTTTTAAAATATATTTGCAAATCATAAATTTATTAAAAATCAAAGTAAAATATAATACTAAATAATATTTTTTTGATATTTTGCTTCTTTTTTTAAGTTTATATTTTTTTATTATTAAAAGTAAATTATATAAATTATATTTGTCTTCCACAAAATTTATTTTTAATATATAATTCTATAAAAATAAACTAATAAATAATTAAAATGAATATTTAAAATTATAATGAATACAAATAAAATTTAGATGTATTATTTATTATTTAGGATATACTAGTTTAATGGTTTAAGTATTTAGGTGTTTTGGGGTTTTGTGATTTAAATATTTAGGACTTTAGTGATTTATAGTTTTTATTTAAAGAATGAAAAAATAAAAAATTAAATTTTTTAATTTTTGAAGGTTATAACCTTTGAAAATATATAAATTTTTAATTTTATTTAAATGTTAATATAATATTTAGTTATAATATTCTTAATAATTATATATAATGTAAACTCAATATAAATAATTGTATTAATAGATATTATAATAATGATCAATAAAAAATTAAGAAACTATTATTAATAAGAATGATATAAATTAAAATAAAATTAAAAAACTAAAATGATTCAAAAATAAATATATTACAAAATAATAAATTTTTGTGTTTTTAAAAAATTTGCCTATTTTATATGCCTATATTTTCTTTGATAAAGAATAAATTATTTAAAATAATTCTATCTCCTTAATAATTTATTTTGTAATTAATATTTCTATAAAAATAAACTGATAAATAATTAAAATAAAAATTTAAAATTCTAATTAATAAAAATTAAAATGAGATTTATGATTTATTATTAATGTATTCTAATTTAATAGTTTTAGTATTTAGAAGTTCTGTCATTTAGGAGTTTAGCGATTTATGTTTTTAGGCATTCAGTGGTTTTTAGGTTTTATTAAAACAATAAAAAAAAATTAGTAATTTTTTCACATTTTCATAGTTATATTAATTGTTTTATTAAAAACTAATAATATTTAAAATTTTTTGAAATGTGAATACAATATTTAGTTATAAAAATTTTAATAATTATATATCATAAATATTCAATATAAATAATTTTATTGATAGATAATATAATAATGATCAAAAATTAAATTAATAAACTATAAATAATAAAATTGATATTAATTAAAAAATATTAACAAAATCCAAATTGATTCAAAATTAAAGTAAAAAATATAACTAAATAATATTTTTTAAATTTTTACTTCTTTTATAAGCGTATATATATTTTTTGATTAAAAATAAATTATTTAAATTATATTTGTCGCACTCATAATTTATTTTGTAATAAATATTTCTATAAAATAAACTTATAAATCATTAAAATGAATATTTAAATTAATAATAAATTGAAATAAAAATTAGATTTCTTAATTATTAAGTAGAATTTAGCGGTTTAATGGTTTATGTATTTAGGCATTACTGGCCTTAGGAGTTTACTGATTTTAGTGTGTATGCATTTAGTGGTTTATAGGTTTTATTTAAAAATTAAAATAACAAAATATTTATTTTTATTATTGTTTGATATATTCAAAGGATATAACCTTTGAAAATATAATAATTTTTAAATTTTTTTCAAAGTGAGTTTAATATTTAATTATAATAATCATTATATTTATATATCATATAAATTCAATATAAACAATTTTATTGATAAATATTCTAATAATCATCAAAAAACAATTAATAATCTATTATTAATAATATAGATATAAATTAAAATATAATAAAAAAACCTAAAATGATTCAGAAGAAATCAAATATATTACTATATAATAATTTGTTGTTTTGAATTTTTTTTTTCTTTTAAAAAGTTTATCTTTTTTTTGATGAAAATTAATTTATATAAATTATTTTGTCTAACTCAATTATTTTTTAATTAATATTATATAAAAATAAACAAATAAATAATTAAAATGAATATTTACAATTATAATAAAAAAAATAATATTGAGATTTATTCTTTATTATTTGCGTATACCAGACTAATTTAAATTAAATCTGTCTCACTAATAATTTATTTTATAATTATTATTTGTATAAAAATAAACTGATAAATAATTAAAATAAAAATTTAAATTATACTGAATAAAAATTAAAATGAGATTTATGAATTATTATTAATGTATACCAGTTTAATATTATACGTATTTAGAGGTTTTTTCGTTTATGACTTTAGCGATTTATGTTTTTACGCATTTAGTGGTTTATAAGTTTTATTAAAACAATAAAATAACAAAAAAAATTGTAATTTTTTCTCATTTTCATTGTTATAACCTTTGAAAATATAATAAAATTTAAAATTTTTGAAATGTGAATTCTATGTATAATTATATTAATCTATTAATTATATATCATATAATTCAATATAAACAAATTTAATGATAGA
>JAREIK010001297.1:31392-72261 GCA_029783825.1 Sapria himalayana
GATAATAATTAAAATGAATTTTTAAAATTTTAATGAATACTAATAAAAAGAGATTTATGATTTATTATTTAGGGTATACCTATTTAATGGTTTATGTTTTTTGTGGTTTTAAGGTCAAGGAGTTTATTGATTTATATGTTTGCACATTTAGGTGTTTATAGGTTTTATTTAATCAATGAAATAACAAAAAATTTATTTTAATGAATTTTCGTGATTTTCAAAGGTTATTTCCTTTGAAAATATAATAATTTTTTAATCTTTCTAAAATGTGAATGCAATACTTTGTTATAATAATCTTAATAATTATATTTGATGTAAATTTAATATAAAAAATTTTATTAATATATATTATTATAATGATCGAAAAATAAATTAATAAATTATTATTAATAAGATAGATATTAATTAAAATATATTTGCAGAACCCTAAAAAATTCAAAATCAAAGTAAATTATATTAGTAAATAAAATATTAAATTTTTGAAATTTTGTTTATTTTTATAAGCTTATTATTTTTTCATAAAAATAATATATTTAAATTATATGTCTCACTCATTATTTATTTTGTAATTAATATTTCTATTAAAATAAACTAAAATATGATTAAAATGAATTTTTAAAATTATAATGAATACAAAAAAAAATGAAATTTATTATTTATTATATAGGTTAAATAGGTTTAATGGTTTAATTATTTAGGGGGTTTTGGGGTAAGGAGTCTAGATATATAAATGATTAGGCATTTAGTGGTTTATAAGTTTTATTTAAATAATAAAATAATAAAAAATTATTTTTGTGATTTTTTATCATTTTTGAAGTTTATAACCTTTGAAAATATAATAATTTTTAAATTTTATTCAAAAGTGAATTCAATATTTAGTTATAATAATCATTATATTTATATTTCATTTAAATTCAATATAAATAATTTTATTTATAAATATTCTAATATTGATCAAAAAATAAATTAATAATCTATTATTAATAAGATAGATATCAATTAAAATATAATTACAAAATATAAAATGATTTAAAAGAAAAGCAAAATATATTTCTATATAATAAATATTTGTTTTGAAATTTTTTCTTCTTTTTATAAGTTTATCTATAAATTTTGATGAAAAATAATTTAGAAAAATTATATTTGTCTAACTCAATTTATATTGTAATTAATATATATTAAAAATAAATGAATAAATAATTAAAATAAATATTTTAAATTATAATGAAAAAAATAATATTGAGATTTATTATTTATTATTTGGGGTTACCAGTTTAAAAGGATTATTATTTATTATTTAGGGTTTTAGAGGTTTAGGAGTTATTGATTTAAGTGTTTAGGCATTTAGTGGTTTATTGGTTTTATTTAAACAATGAAATATCAAAAAAATATATATTTTTTTATTTTTTCACATTTTCAAAGTTTATAAACTTTGAAAATATAATAATTTTAAAATTTTTTTCAAAAGTGAATTCAATATTTAGTTATAATTATCATTATATTTATATATCATATAAATTCTATATACATAATTTTATTGATAAATATTCTAATAATGATCAAAAAATAAATTAATAATCTATTATTAATAAAATAGATATCAATTAAAATATATTTACAAAACCAATAATGATTCAGAAGCAAAGCAAATTATATTATTATATAATAATTTTTTTTATCTTTTTTTCTTTTAACAAGTTTATCTATATTATAATGATGAAAAATAATTTATATAAATTATAATTGCCTAACTCATTATTTATTATGTAATTAATATTTATATAAAAATAAACAAATAAATAATTAAAATGAATATTTAAAATTACAATGAAAAAAATAAAAATGGATTTATTGTTTATTATTTAGGATATATCTGATTAAAAAAAGTATCTATTTAGGGTTTTCAAGATTTAGAAGTTATTCATTTAAGTTTTTAGGCAATTAGTGGTTTATAGGTTTTATTTAAACAATGAAATAATAAATAAATTATTTTTTGATATTTTTTCAAATTTTCAAAGATTATAACCTTTGAAAATATAATAATTTTAAAATTTTTTAAAAATGTGAATACAATATTTAGTAATAATAATTATTATAACAATATATAAAATAAACTAAATATAAACAATTTTTTTGATAGATATTATATCAATTATCAAAAAATAAATTAATAACTATTATTAATATGATAGATATAAATAAAAATTTAATTATAAAAACTAAAATGATTAAAAATCAAAGTAAATTTATTTCTAAATAATAATTTTTGTTTTTTAGTTTTTGCCTCATTTTATACGATTATATATTTTTTTGATAAAAAATAAATTATCTAAAATTATTTTTGTATCACTCATAATTTATTTTGTAATTAATATTTCAATAAATTATTAAGAAATATTTGTAAAACCTAAATTTATTCAAAATCAAAGTAAAATAAATTACTAAATAATAATGTTTTTGATGTTTTGTTCTTTTTATAAGTTTATATTTTTTTTCTTAAAAGTATATTATTTAAATTATATTTGTCTTCCTCATAATATATTTTGTAATTATAAATCTATAAAAATAAACTAGAAAATAATTAAAAGGAATATTTAAAATAATAATGAATACAAATAAAAGTGAGATTTATTATTTATTATTTTGGATATACAGTTTTAAAGGTTTTGGTATATAGTGTTTTGGGGTTTAGTGATTTAAGTGTTTATGCCTTTAGTGATTTATAGTTTTTATTTAAAGAATGAAAAAACAAAAAATTTAATTTATTGTTTATTTTAAATTTTTGAAGGTTATGACCTTTGAAAATATAATAATTTTTAATTTTTTTTAAATGTGAATATAATATTTAGTTATTATAATCTTAATAATTTTATATAATCTAAACTCAATATAAATAATTTTATTGATAGATTTATAATAATGATCAATAAATAATTAATAAACTATTATTAAAAAGAATAATATAAATTAAAATATAAATGCAAAATCTAAAATGATACAAAATCAAAATAAAATATTTTACTATAATAAATTTTTGTTTTTAAAATTGTGCCTATTTTTTTAAGCATATATTTTTTTTGATGAAATATAAATTATTTAAATTATATCTGTCTCAGTAATAATTTATTTTGTAATTAATATTTCTATAAAAATAAACTGATAAATAATTAAAATAAAAATTTAAAATTATACTGAATAAAAATTAAAATGAGATTTATGATATATTATTAATGTACACCTATTTAATTATTTATGTATTTAGAGGTTTTGTCATTTAGGAGTCTAGAAATTTATGTTTTTAGGCATTTAGTGGTTTATAGGTTTTATTTAAACAATAAAATAACAAAAAAAATTTGTAATTTTTTCTCAATTTCATAGGTTATAACCATTGAAAATATAATATTATTTAAAATTTGTTGAAATGTTAATACAATATTTATTTATTTTAATATTAATAATTATATCTCATATAAATTCAATATATATAATTTTATTGATAGATAATATAATAATGATTAAAAATTAAATTAATAAACTATTAATAATAAGATAGATATTAATTAAAAAATATTGACAATACCCAAATCGATTCAAGATTAAATTATAATAAATTACTGTATAATAAATTTTAATTTTTAAATTTTTACTTCTTTTATAAGCATATATTTTTTTTAATTAAATATTAATTATTTAATTTATATTCTTCACACTCTTAATTTATTTTGTAATAAATATTTTATAAAAATAAACTAATAAATAATTAAAATAAATATTTAAAATAATAATAAATAAAATAAAAAGTAGATTTATTAATTATTAAGTAGTTTATAGGGGTTTAATGGTTTATGTCTTTAGGAGTTTACTGATTTGCCTATATATGAATTTAGTGGTTTATATGTTTTATTTAAAAAATAAAATAACAAAAAATTTATTTTTGTTATTTTTTGATATTTTCAAAGGTTATAACCTTTGAAAATACATTAAATTTTAAATTTATTTCTAACGTGAATACAATCTTTAGTTATAATAATAATTATATTTATATATAATATAAATTCAATATAAATAATTTTATTGATAAATATTCTAATAATGAACAAAAAAAATTAAGAATATATTATTAATAAGATAGATATCAATTAAATTATATTTACAAAACCTAAAATGATTTAGAAGCAAATCAAAATATATTACTAATATAATAATTTTTTGTTTTGATTTTTTTTTAAAGTATATGTATATTTTTTTTGAAGAAAATAATTTATATAAATTATTTTTGTCTAACTCATAATTTATTCTGTAATTAATATATTTATAAAAATAAACAAATAAATAATTAAAATTAATATTTAAAATTATAATGAAAACAAATGATATTTATTATTTATTATTTAGGGAAACGGTTTAATTTAAATTAGATATTTCTCACTAATAATTTATTTTGTAATTATATTTCTATAAAAATAAACTGATAAATATTTAAAATAAAAATTAAAAATTATACTGAAAAAAAATTTAAAATGAGATTTATGATTTATTATTACTGTATAGTTGTTTAATGGATTAAGTATTTATAGGTTTCTTCATTTAGGATTTTAGCGATTTATGTTTTTAGGCTTTTTGTGGTTTATACGTTTTATTTAAAAAAATAAAATATCAAACAAAAAATTTATAATTTTTTTTCATATTCATAAGTTATAACCTTTGAAAATATAATAATATTTAAAATTTTTTGAAATGTGAATAAAATACAAAGTTACAATAATATTAGTAATTATATATCATATAAATTCAATATAAACAATTATATTGATATATATTATAATAATGATAAAAATTAAATTTATCAACTTTTGATATTAAGATAGATATTAATTAAAAAATAATTACAAGACCCAAATTGATTCAAAATTATAATAAAATATATTTCTGGATAGCAATTTTTAATTTTTAAATTTTTACTTCTTTTATAAGCATATATATTTTTTAAATTATATTTGTCGCACTCATAATTTATTTTGTACTAAATATTTCTATAAAAATAAACTAATAAATAATTAAAATAAATATTTAAAATTATAATAAATAGAATTAAAAATTAGATTTAATAATTATTACGTAGTATATAGGGTTTAATGGTTTATGTATTTTGGCATTACGGGGTTTAGGAGTTTACTGATTTAACTATGTATGCATTTAGTGGTTTATAGGTGTTATTTATAAAAAAATATCAAAAAATTTATTTTTTTTATTTTTTGATATTTTAAAAGGTGAATATAATATTTTTAAATTTTTTAAATTTAAAAATATATTTATATATTTTTATAATTTTTAAATTTTTTTGATCTTTAGTTATGATAATTTTTAAATTTTTTTCAAAAGTGAATACTATATTCAGTTATGATAATCATTATATTTATATATCATATAAATTCAATATAAATATTTTTATTGATAAATATTCTAATAATGTTCAAAAAATAAATTAATAATCTATAATTAATAAGATAGATATCAATTAAATATAATTTAAAAACCTAAAATGATTCAGAAGCAAAGCAAAATATATTACTATGTTATAATTTTTTGTTTTGAAATTTTTTTTATTTTAAAAAATTTATCTATATTTTTTTGATGAAAAATAAATAAACTTATATTTAAAAATGATAACTTTATTTAAACTGATATACCCTAAATAATAAATAAGAAATCTCATTTTTTTTCATTATTTTTTTAATATTCATTTTAATTATTAATTTTTTATTTTTATATAAATATTAATTAAAAAATAAATTATGAATTAGACAAATATAATTTATGTAAATTATTTTTAATCAAAAAAATATGTATACTTTTTAAAATAAAAAAAAAATTCAAAACAAAAAATTATTATATAGTTATATATCTTGCTTTGCTTATGAATCATTTTATGTTTTGTAATTATATTTTAATTGATATCTATCTTATTAATGATAAAATATTAATTTATTTTTTGATCATTATTAGAATATTTATCACTAAAATTATTTATGTTGAAATATGATATATAAATTTATTGATTTTTATAACTAAATATTGAATTCACTTTTGAAAAAAATTTAAAAATTATTATATTTTCAAAGGTTACCTTTAAAAATATCAAAAAATAATAAAAATAAATGTTTTGTTATTTTATTTTTTAAATAAAACCTATAAACGACTAAATGCATACACAATTAAATCAATAAACACCTAAACCCCGTAATACCTAAATACATAAACCATTAAACTGCTATATAATACATAATAATTAATAAATCTAATTTTAATTTCTATTTATTATAGTTTATATATTCATTTTAATTTTTTATTAGTTTATTTTTATAAAAATATTTATTATAAATTAAATTATGAGTGTGACAAATATAATTTAAATAATTTATTTTTAATAAAAAAATATACGCTTATAAAAGAAGTACAAATTTAAAAATTAAAAATTATTATACAATAATATTTTTTACTTTAATTTTGAATCAATTTGAGTTTTGTAAATATTTTTTAATTAATATCTATCTTATTATTAATAGTTTATTAATTTAATTTTTGATCAATATTATAATATCTATCAATAAAATTATTTATATTAAATTTATATCATATATAATTATTAATATTATTATAATTAAATATTTTATTCACATTTCAAAAAATTTTTTATATTATTATATTTTCAAATGTTATAACCTTTGAAAATAAGAAAAAATTACAAAATATTTTTATGTTATTTTATTGATTAAATAAAACCAATAAACACTAAATGCCTAAAAACCTAAATTGCTAAACTCCTAAAAGATAAAACCTCTAAATACTTAAATCATTAAACTTGTGTACATTAATGAAAAATAATAATTATCATTTAAATTTTTATTCAGTTTAATTTTAAATTTTTATTTTAATTAATTTTTAGTTTATTTTTATAGAAATATTAATTACAAAATAAATTTTTATTAAGACAGATCTAATTTAAATTAGACCGGTCTACCCTAAATAATAAATAATAAAATCATTATTTTTAATTATATTTTTAAATATTCATTTTAATTATTTAATTGTTTAATTTTATATAAATATTAATTAAAAAATAATTAATGAGGTACACAAATATAATTTGTGTAATTTATTTTTCATCAAAAAATTATAGATAAACTTTTTAAAAGAAAAAAAAATTTCAAAACAAAAAATTATTAAATAGTAATATAATTTGCTTTGCTTATGAATCATTATAGGTTTTGTAATTATATTTTAATTGATATCTATCTTATTAATAATAGATTATTAATTTATTTTTTGTTCATTATTATAATATTTATCAATAATATTGTTTATATTGAATTTATATGATATATAAATATAATTATTATTATAACTAAATATTGAATTCACATTTGAAAAAAATTTAAAAATTATTATATTTTCAAAGGTTATAACCTTTGAAAATATAAAAAAATAATAATAATAACTATTTTGTTATTTTAATTTTTAAATAAAACCAATAAACCACTAAATGCAAACACACTTAAATCAGTAAACTTCTTAAGCCCGTAATGCCTAAATATATAAACCATTAAAGTGTTATATACTACTTAATAATTAAGAAGTCAAATTTTTATTTCAATTTATTATAATTTTAAATATTCATTTTAATTATTTATTAGTTTATTTTTATATAAATTTTTATTACAAAATAATTTATGAGTGCGACAAATATAATTTAAATAATTTATTTTTAATAAAAAAAATATATACGCTTATAAAAGAAGTAAAGATTTAAAAATTAAAAATTATTATCCAATAATATTTTTTACTTTAATTTTGATTCAATTTGGTGTTTGTAAATATATTTTAATTAATATTAATCTTATTATTAATAGTTTATTAATTTAATTTTTGATCATTATTATAATATCTATCAATAAAATTGTTTATATTTAATTTATATGATACATAATTATTAAAATTATTATAACTAAATATTGTATTCACATTTCAAAAAATTTTAAATATTATTATATTTTCAAAGGTTATAATCTATGAAAATGACAAAAAATTACAAAATTTTTTTTTATTATTTTATTATTTAAATAAAACCTATAAACAACTAAATGCCTAAAAACATGAATCGCTAAACACCTATACGACAAAACCTCTATATACTTAAACTATTAAACTGGTATACATTAATAATAAATCATAAATCTCATTTTAATTTTTATTCAGTATAATTTTAAATTTTTATTTTAATTATTTAACCGTTTATTTTTATCGAAATATTAATTATAAAATGAATTATTAGTGAGAGATCTAAAATAAATAATTTATTTTTCATCAAAAAAATATATATCCTTATAAAAAGAGGCAAAATTTTAAAAACAAAAATTTATTATTAAGTAATATATTTTATTTTGATTTTGAATCATTTTAGATTTTGTAATTATATTTTAATTTATATCATTCTTATTAATAATAGTTTATTAATTTTTTATTGATCATTATTATAATATGTATTAATAAAATTATATATATTGAGTTTACATCATATATAATTATTAAGATTATTATAACTAAATATTATATTCACATTTTAAGAAAATTTAAAATTTTTATATTTTCAAAGGTTATAACCTTCAAAAATTAAAAAAAATAAAAAAATTAAATTTTTTATTTTTTAATTCTTTAAATAAAAACTATAAATTACTAAAGGTCTAAACACTTAAATCACTAAACCCCAAAACACCTAAATACTTAAACTATTAAACTAGTATATCCTAAATAATAAATAATAAATATATATTTTATTTGTATTTATTATAGTTTTAAATATTCATTTTAATTATTTATTATTTTATTTTTATATAATTATAAATTAAAAATAAATTATGAGGAAGACAAATATAATTTTAATAATTTACATTTAATAAAAAAATATAAACTTATAAAAAGAAGCAAAACATCAAAAAAATTATTATTTAGTAATATATTTAATTTTGATTTTAAATAAATTTACGTTTTGCAAATCTATTTTAATAAAATCTTTCTTATTAATAATAGTTTATTAATTTATTTTTTGATCATTAATATAATCTCTATCAATATAATTGTTTATATTGAATTTACATGATATATAATTATTAAGATTATCATAACTAAATATAGTATTCACATATAAAAAAAATTTAAAAATTATTATATTTTCAAAGGTTATAACCTTCAAAAATGATAAAAAATAACAAAAATAAATTTTTTTATATCATTGTTTAAATAAAACTTATAAACCATTAAATGCCTAAACACATACATCTCTTAACTCCTAAACCCCGAAGCCCCTAAATATTTAAACCTTTAAACTAGTAATACTTAAATATAATTTAAATAATATATTAAAATATTAATTACAAAAAAAATTATGAGTGATACAAATATAATCTAAATAATTTATTTTTCATCAAAAAAATATATAAGCTTATAAAAAGAACCAAAAACTAAAAAATAAAAATTATTATTTAGTAACAAATTTTACATTTTTTTTGAATCATTTTAGGTTTTTAAATTATATTTTAATTTATATCTATCATATTAATAATAGTATATTAATTTATTTGGACAATGTGGCAAAATAGGATTCAACAATGCATATGCTAATATAAATAGTAAACTCTGGATAATGTGGCAAAATTATTTGGACATTGAAATATTAAAAGATACAGAACAGGTAGTACACTTTAAAATAAATAAAGAAACAGATGAAATAATATCGGTG
This sequence comes from Sapria himalayana, assembly GCA_029783825.1. NCBI lineage: Eukaryota > Viridiplantae > Streptophyta > Magnoliopsida > Malpighiales > Rafflesiaceae > Sapria > Sapria himalayana. Next base: position 41,189 of record JAREIK010001297.1, read on the forward strand.
GTATATGCTAAAAATGATAAAAAATAAAGGTTAGCACTGTGGGAGGAAATGCAAAACATTGCATCAAGGAATGCGCCCTAGATCATAAGAGGTGATTTTAATATAATCAGGAGCAATCAAGAAAAGAAAGGAGGTAAATCCCCAGATCCAATAGCAATCACACAATTTAATGAGGCGATCTCAAACTCGAAATTAATGGAAATTGATTTCACAGGCTCAAGTTACACTTGGTGTAACAATAGGAGTAAAAGAAGCACAATTTGGGCTAAGACATCTGAATAGAACCTGTTCGGATCATTGCCCACTGCTTATTACAATATATAAGAATTATCGAGCATCAGGGAACTTTAAATTTCAGAATATGTGGGAAAAACATGCTGGCTTCGGAAAACTGGTAACTGACTCCTGGATGGAGCCAGCAAAGGGGAAACCGATGCAAGCATTAATGGTTAAGCTTCATAGATTAAAAAAATGTCTAAAAATATGGAATAAAGAAGTCTTCGGAAATCTAAATCAAATAATAAAGCTAGAAGAGGAGAAAGTAGGAAAATTGGAATTAGAATACGATGATAATAATACAGAGGTAAAGAGACTGGAACTAAATAAGGCTAAAGGGGACTTGAGGCTTAAGTTGCATATGGAGGAAGTATACTGGAAACAGTGTTCTAAAATTAAATGGTTGAAAGACGGAGATAGAAACACTAAGTTTTTTCACAATATGTGTAAGATAAAGGCTCAAAAAATTAAAATAAAGGGAATTAAAAATAATGAAGGAAAATGGGTTGAAGAAGACAAACAGATTGGATCCCTCTTTGAGGAATTTTTTAAAAGCCATCTATGTTGACAGGCCCCCCAAGAAGGAAATTCATTAATGGAGGGGATTAACACAGTCATCTCACTAGAACAAAACCAAATGATGGAGAAGATCCCGGAGGAAGAAGAGATTAAAAAGGCAGTGTTTGATCTGGATAAGGATAGTGCAGCAGGGCCAGACGGTTGGAATAATTATTTCTTTCAGCTAAACTGGCTCATAATCAAAAATGATTTGGTTCCTGCACTCGCTTGTTTTTTCGTAGGCACGGATATTCCTAAGGCATGGGCGAATTCTTTCATAGTGCTAATTCCCAAAAAAGAATCACCTCTAAAATGTGAGGATTTTAGGCCTATAAGTTTATGTAATGCAATTTATAAGATCCTTGCTAAAATTATCCAAAACAGACTTAGTAATATTTTACCATTTATAATATCACAGGAACAAACAGGATTTGTTAAGAATAGATTAATGATTGAAAATATTAGATTAGCATCAGAAATGATGAAAGAAATAGCATATAAAACAAGAGGAAGTAACTTAGTAGTTAAGCTAGATTTATCTAAGGCATTTGATAGAGTGGAATGACATACATTATGTTTCGTCATGAGAAAATTTAGTTTTTCTGAAACATGTATTGACCTAATATATAGATGTGTAACAAGTGTCTGGGTTAGAATTATTGTAAATGGAATGAAAGGAGAGGAATTTAAACCTAGACGCAGTTTGAGACAGGGGGATCCATTATCGCCTTTATTGTTTGATATGTACCTAGAATTATTAATCGTTAATTTAAATAAAAGAATGTCAGAGGGAAAAATAATCCCCTTTAGACAGCCAAAAAACACTCCGAGAATTAGTTGCTTAGCTTATGCAGATGATATCATCATTTTCACAAATGCGAATAAAGCTTCATTGAAAAACCTGATGGACCTTCTACAATTATTTGAGAGGGAAACATGACAAGCCCTTAATAAAGATAAAAGTCAATTTATGTTAGAAAAAAAAGCTTCCGAAAAAGTGGTAAAAAAAATTAAAAACATAACGGGATTTAAACATAAAAAAGATGCTTTAGTATATTTAGGTTGCCCTATATATGAAGGAAGGCTGAAAGAAAATTATCTAACTCCCTTACTAGACAAAATAAGAAAGAAAATAGCAGGTTGGAAAGTAGAGTTATTAGGTTTTGGGGGGAGAATTACATTAATCTCCCATGTCCTTCAGAGTACACTGGTACATATTATATCAGTCATACACCCACCTAAAAAATTTACAAATAAACTAGAGATGGAAATGTCAAACTTTTTATGGGGCAAAAAAAATGGAAAGCAGAAAATTCACTGGAAAAATTGGAAAGCCATTTGTTATCCTAAGGCGGAAGCAGGTTTAGGTATCATTAACTTACAGGATATGGTGGCTGCTTGGGACTGCAAAGGATGGTGGAGGATAAAAGAAAATGATTCCCTCTGGGCAAAATACATGCGAGCAAAATATCTAGAATAAGAACATAATCGAGTTAAGCAGAAATCAAATAGCTGGAGAGCATTGGAAAAACAAAAGGAAATAGTAGATGCTCACTCATTATTGAATAAATCGGGATGGAAATGGACCCTTAATCCACAAGGTAATTTTACGTTAAAGTCAGCAAAAGAATTGATAAGAAAAAAAAACCAGTGCAGTCTTTATTTAAATGGGCCTGGAGAGCAGGTATTCCACTGAAAATGTGCTCGCTGGCATGGAAAGTTCTGGTAAATGCACTGCCAGTGGACATTAATGTGAAAAGAAAAGGTGTTAAAATGGCATCCAGATATGAATGTTGCTATACAGATGAAGAATCAACGGATCATCTTCTCTCAAGTGGAAGAATAGTTGTAGCAGTCTGGAGGGAATTAGGAGATCAGTTACAAATAAGTAAAAAAGAAGACAGAATAATTGATAGAATTAAGAGTTGGGATAACCTAAACCCTAGTAATTACATTAAAAACTGGTTAACCCAGAATCTACCTCATATAGCAATATGGTGCCTATGGAAAGCTCGTAATAAGAGTAAATTTGAGGGCATAAGTATGGATTCAAATGAAATCATTAAAGATATAATTAAAGAAATCAGAAATATATCAAGCATAAACCCTGTAAAAGTTGATGGTTCTTGCTTAAATAAGGGAGCTGGGATGTTTTGGGGCCTCGCTATTACAAATACGAAACAGTGATGGGTAAAAAGTATAAGTTGGAATAGGCCTCCGAAAGGTAAAATATCATTAAACACGGATGGTAGCTTCAATAGGGACACTGGTATAACAGGTGGAGGAGGGGCAATAAGGGACTCAAATGGGTATGTGATAAAAGCATTTACATCGGTTACAGTAGCATTCTCAGCCCTCCACTCGGAGATAAAAGCTTTGAAGATAGGTTTAAATGTCTGTAAAAAATTAGCCTTAGAAAAAATACAAATTCAAGTGGACTCTATGCTTTTGGTAGAGTTAGTAAGTGGAAAAATAACTCTTTGGAGGTATGAGGATGAAATAGAAATTATTTTGAACCTCATTAAAATGCTTAACGCAACAATCTTACACATATATAGAGAATCTAATACTTTGGCGGATAGTCTTGCAAGGTTAGGTTCGATAAGAGGAGACAAAGAATTTGATGAGGTTTCGATGCCAGAAAAAGTAAAAGGAATAGCGAAACTGGATAGGAAGGCCTTCCCTTACTTAAGACTTAGTAAGGGTAACATTTAAAAAAAATAGAATATAAAATCCAGTAGCTCCTGTGAAGGGGAATCGGAAAATTATAAGAATAGAAAGATAGAATATGGAAAACAGAATAGGATAAGTATAAAATTGTGGTAGCTTCTTGGCAGAGGAATCTGTTTATGTAGATTAACAGCGAAGAAACCACCAGAAAAGGTAGCTGTTGTAATATTCCTTTACTAGAAACTACAAGCATCACCTCACAAGACAAAGATAAGGGAATGTAAAGGTTAGGGCTGGAATTTTCTGTCTCTTTGGTATGTTTTCTGGTTTTGTTTGCAGGAAAGCATTAAAGGGGCAATCAAATCATATTCCTTGGAATTAATTCGTAGTGTGTAACGGATAAGTGTCAGTAAAAATTGGTCATGTGTTATGTTTTTTTGAGACTGTAAATCTGTCATGTGTTATGTTTTTCCAGCAAGAGTCTGTAACTAGCAAGAGTCAAGTCATGTTTTAATTCTTAACAGCGTTTAATTATGTTGTAAGGGTTAGAAGTCTGAAAGTTTCAGAATCATGTGTGGTATTAGTAAAAGGTCCTAGGAGAGTTAAGTGTCTAGTCTAGGAGGTCGGTACAGAGGATGCTGCAATGCGTGGACAGAATGGGCAACAGGGTAGAAAGAAATTGGCAAAGCGGGAGATAGTCCTGTTACTATATGAAAGAAATATAAGGATGCTGCAAACTCACTTGGAATGGGCTCTCAAGATGTGAATCTAAAGCTATATTGTTAAACAAAGAGGGTCAAGGAACAGGATAGATAGAAGAGGGAAGATTCAGCAGAATATGGGAAACAAGGTGGAAAGGTATCCTTCAAAGAAATGCTGGAAAAAAGAAGGAAACACATTTTAGAAAAGAGTATTAGGAGATAAGCTAGAAGATGGACTGAAGATTCTCAATGATCTGATCATCAACTCAACTTGTTCAAGAGGAATCGAATTAAAAAGAAGCTGAAAAAGTTAAGAGGAGTTAAAAGCCAGTGAAAAACAGCAGCAAATTTCAGGTATACATGTAAGAAAATATGCTATGTTGGAATGTGGTTTTGGTTGCAGAAAATAGTTTAATCACTAAAGCCAAACAAGGAGGAGCAAAGGAGAGAGATCTAATTTTTAATTTAGGAGTTAGTGAATTAAAGGAGCATTAAAGAGCTACACAGAGCAAATGTAAGATACATGTCTGCAGCGAAATGAACAAATACAAGAAAGCAGCTTCAAGATTGTAGTATAGGGATGCTTGTGCAATAAATGTCCTCAGACAGAGGCTTTGACTAGATTGCACTTATGCTATCTTCAAATTAGTTAGGATTTGGACAAGGGTGTAAGAGGGATAAAGGGTAGATTCTAGTTTGTAAAAACGGTATTCCTCCGCCAAAAGAGAGGGCTATTAATAAATAAACACCTTTTAAAAAAAAAGTATATTAATTTATTTTTTAATAATTCATATCATATCTATCAATAAAATTGTTTATATTTAGTTTATATCATATATAATTATAATGCTTATTATTACTAAATATTGTATTCACATTTTTAAAAATTTTTAAAATTATTATATTTTCAAAGGTTATAATCTTTTAAAATGTGAAAAAATATCAAAAATAATTTTTTTGTAATTTCATTATTTAAACAAAACCTATAAACCACTAAATGCCTAAAAACATAAATTTCAAAACTCCTAAACGACAAAACCTTTAAATACTTAAACCAATAAACATGTGTACATTAATAAAAAAATCATAAATTTCAATTTAATCTTTATTAAGTATAATTTTAAATTTTTATTTTAATTATTTATCAGTTTATTTTTATAGAAATATTAATTACAAAATAAATTATTAGTGAGACAGATCTAATTTAAATAATTTATTTTTCATCAAAAAAAATATATATCCTTATAAAAAGAGGCAAAATTTTAAAAACAAAAATTTATTATTTAGTAATATATTTTATTTTGATTTTGATTCATTTTATATTTTGTTATTATATTTTAATTTTTATCATTCTTATTAATAATAGTTTATTAATTTTTTATTGATCCTTATTATAATCTGTATTAATAAAATTATTTATATTGAGTTTACATTATATATAATTATTAAAATTATTATAACTAAATATTATATTCACATTTGAAAAAAAATTTTAAATTATTATATTTATAATGGTTAAAACCTTCAAAATTGATAAAAAATTTGAAAAATAATTTTTTTATTATTTCATTATTTAAATAAAACATATAACCTAGTAAATGCCTAAACACTTAAATCACTAAACTCCTAAACTTTTAAATACTTAAACCATTAAACTGGTATACCCTAAATAATTAATCATAAATCTCATTTTTATTTGTATTCATTATAATTTTTATATTCATTTTAATTATTTATTAGTTTATTTTTATAAAAATATTAATTGCAAAATAAAATTATGAATGAGACAAATATAGTTTAAATAATTTATCTTCATCAAAAAAATTTATAAGCTTATAAAAAGAATCAAAAATTTAAAAATAAAAAATTATTATTTAATAATATATTTTACATTGATTTTGAATCGTTTTAGGTTTTGCAAATATATTTTAATTAATAGCTATCTTATTAATAATAGTTTATTAATATATTTTATGATCAGTATTATAATATCGATCAATAAAATTATTTATATTGAATTTACATGATATTTAATTTTTATGATTATTATAATTAAATATTGTATTAACATTTGAAAAAAAAATTAAAAATTATAATATTTTCAATGGTTATAACCTTGAAAATGAGAAAAAATCATAAAAATAATTTTTTTCTTTATTTAATTATTTAAATAAAACCTATAAACCACAAAATACCTAAATACTTAAATTACTAAACTCCTAAACCCTGATACTGCTGCACCACACACACATAGCGACGGACCACGGTACACACGTGCACATATTCTTGTCAATTTTGGTGTAGCATTTAGAGGGGCCAGCAAGTCCTAGAAGCAGCCAGAATTATGGGCCACTAACTGGACCATGAGTATCTCTAAATGGGTCCCTCTAATGCATTTTGTAAATACACATTAGGTGATGCTACACGCTCGGGAGCAAAAGACCGATCTTTATAGCATTTTGTAATTTTACTTGTATTCGTACGCTTGGAATTATTAGGCATTATGTATTTTTATGTATTTTATGCATTGAATCATTAAGGTGCATAGGATTTGGTGGGCTGGCCAAAATTAGTCAGCATTTTAGTCTCTTGTAAGTTGGTGTGCCTAAATGATAAATAAAGTGTGTATTTTCCAAAAAAAAAACAAAAAAAAACTATAAACCCTAAACTTTAAATCCTAAACCTTAAACCATAAACTATAACCCTAATCCATAAACCCTAAATCCTAAATCTCATGTTTTGCAATTTTATAATCAAATGACATAAGTGTTAAATTTAAATTGAAATTCACAACTTTTAGGAATGTCGTAGATTTATCTTTTTGTATATGTAACACAAAGTCATGACTCAAGTGGTGAGTTATGGATTCAGTCTCTTTCTTGCTTTAGATTATTGTAGCATTAGCAATGGTCATGATTGTATATTTTGTCTCTAGAACACAAAATCATATCGATGAGAATATGCCATAACTTGTGTCTCTCTGTTGAACATATTGTTATGGCACTAAGAATTATCATGAATACATATTTAATCACTATAATACTAGGTCACAGTATTGGATATGACCATAGCTTGTGCATTTTATCTTTATATTGCAAAGTCATTGCATTAGGAAAGATTGTAACTTTGGACATTCTTCAAGAGCAAAAGTCATGACCCTAGAAATAGTTAAAGCTCGAGTACTACTCTTTATAACTTTCTATAGCAAAAATTCTTCGGATTGGAAATATCACTAAATCTTTTTCCTTTGATTTGTGACCTCGAGTGTCAATATGCAAGACTAATATTTTGAGCAATGATTAAAACCTTTTATACATTTGAATATGATTCATTTACACCTTTTTGGGTATTGTGAGCTTGTATACATAACTCATTTAATATAAAAAGAAAGAAATGATACTATTCATATCCATGAGGATAGAAAAAAAGGCTTAGACATGCCAATAAAATAAATTTATTGATTCTTGATTGAAAGAGAGCCCATACTTCTTGCCCTGCTGAAACTGCCCTGGAGCTAGTTTGATCTAAAAGGCTACAAGGTAGTTATATTTTTAGAGGTGAACTATGTTATAAAAAAATTGCTTTGAGAGTGTGCATGAGAGATATTTTATAAGAAATTACAATAATCAATATAAATAGCATCCTCAACAACTAGCTATTTCAACACATAGGGGTACAACTTTGGTTTAGTTTGTTAGCATACATGAGTCAAATTACATTTGATAGCCCAGTGATTCAACATCAAATATGATGAGACATAATAGAGATAAAGTAAAAGCTCCTATTTTTTTGGTTAGAGCTTTAGCAATCATTGTTGAGTTGAGAGAGGAACTAAATAAATTATTTTAAATATTCAGTATAATTTTAAATTTTATTTTAATTATTTATCAGTTTATTTTTATAGAAATATTAATTACAAAATAAATTATTAGTGAGACAGATATAATTTAAATAATTTATTTTTCATCAAAAAAATATATATGCTTATAAAATGAGGCAAAATTTTAAAAATAAAAAATTATTATTTAGTAATATATCTTATTTTGATTTTGAATCATTTTAAATTCTACAATTATATTTTTATTTATATCATTCTTATTAATACTAGTTTATTAATTTATTTATTGATCATTATTATAATATCTATTAATAAAATTATTTATATTTAGTTTACATTATATATAATTATTAAGATTATTATAACAAAATATTATATTTACATTTAAAAAAATTTAAAATTATTATATTTTTCAAAGGTTACAACCTTCAATAATTAAAAAAATTCAAAAAATTAAATTTTTTGTTTTTTAATTCTTTAGATAATAAGTATAAATCACTAAAGGTCTAAACACTTAAATCACTAAACTCCTAAACCCAAAAACATTTAAATACTTAAACCATTAAACCGGTATATCCTGAATAATAAATAATAAATTTTAATTTTATTTGTATTCATTATAATTGTAAATAATTATTTTATTATTTTATTAGTTTATTATTATAGAATTATAAATTACAAAATAAATTATGAGTAAGACAACTTAATTTAAAAAATTTATTTATAATAACAAAAATATAAAGTTATAAAAAAAGTAAAACATTAAAAAAATTATTATTAAGTAATTTATTTTACTTTGATTTTGAATAAATTTAGATTTTGCAAATATATTTTAAATACTATCTATCTTATTAATAATAGTTTATTAAATTTTTTTTGATCATTATTATAATATCTAGCAATGTAATTATTTATATTGAGTTTAAATGACTACAAATTATTAAGATTATAATAACTAAATATTATATTTACATTTGAAAAAAATTTTAAAATTATTATATTTTCAAAGGTTATAACCTTCAAAAATTAAAAAAATAATAAAAATAAATTTTTTGTTATATCATTGTTTAAATAAATCTTATAAACCACTAAATGCATAAACACTTAAACCTCTAAACTCCTAAACACAAAAGCCCCTAAATACTTAAACCGTTAAACTCGTAAACCTTAAATATAATTTAAATAATTTATTAAAATATTAATTACAGAATAAATTATGAGTGATACAAATATAATTTCAATAATTTATTTTAATCAAAAAAATATATAAGCTTATAAAAAGAAGCAAAAACTAAAAAAAACTTATTATTTAGTAATAAATTTTACTTGGATTTTGAATATTTTTAGGTTTGCAATTATATTTTAATTTATATCTATCATATTAATAATAGCATATTAATTTGTTTTTTGATAATTGATATCATATCTATCAATAAAATTGTTTATATTTAGTTTATATTATATCTAATTATAATGAATATTATTACTAAATATTATATTCACATTTTTAAAAAATTTTAAAATTATTATATTTTAAAAGGTTATAACCTTTGAAAATGTGAAAAATATCAAAAATAATTTTTTTTGTTATTTCATTGTTTAAATAAAACCTATAAACCACTAAATGCCTAAAAACATAAATCACTAAAGTTATAAACGAAAAAACCTTTAAATACTTAAAATATTAAACTGGTATACATTAATAATAATTCATAAATATTATTTTAATTTTTATTCAGTATAATTTTAAATTTTCATTTTAATTATTTATCAGTTTATTTTTATAGAAATATTAATTACAAAATAAATTATTAGTGAGACAGATCTAGTTTAAATTAGACTGGTATACCAAAAATAATAAAGAATAAATCTCAATATTATCTTTTTCATTATAATTTTAAATATTCATTTTAATTATTTATTTGTTTATTTTTATATAAATATTAAATAAAAAATAAATTATGAGTTAGACAAATATAATTTATATAAATTAATTTTCATCAAAAATATATGGATAAACTTTTTAAAAGAAGAAAAATTTTAAAAACAACAAATTATTATATAGTAATATATTTTGCTTTCTTCTTAATCATTTTTATATAGTAATATATTTTTCATCTAAATAATATTATTTAGTAATATATTTTGATTTGATTTTGAATCATTTTGTGTTATTTAAATATATTGTAATTAATATTTATATAATTAATAATAGTTTATTAATTTAATTTTTGATCATTATATTAATATCTATCATTAAATTTGTTTATATTGAATTTATATGATATATAATTAATAAGATTAATATAATTATACATAGAATTCACATTTCAAAAAATTTTAAATTTTATTATATTTTCAAAGGTTATAACCAATGAAAATGAGAAAAAATTACAATTTTTTTTGTTATTTTATTGTTTTAATAAAACTTATAAACCACTAAATGCCGTAAAAACATAAATCGCTAAAGTCATAAACGAAAAAACCTCTAAATACGTATAATATTAAACTGGTATACATTAATAATAATTCATAAATCTCATTTTAATTTTTATTCAGTATAATTTTAAATTTTTATTTTAATTATTTATCAGTTTATTTTTATACAAATAATAATTAAAAAATAAATTATTAGTGAGACAGATTTAATTTAAATTAGTCTGGTATACGCAAATAATAAAGAATAAATCTCAATATTATTTTTTTTATTATAATTGTAAATATTCATTTTAATTATTTATTTGTTTATTTTTATATAAATATTAATTAAAAAATAAATTGAGTTAGACAAATATAATTTATATAAATTAATTTTCATCAAAAAAAATGGATAAACTTTTTAAAAGAAAAAAAAATTCAAAACAACAAATTATTATATAGTAATATATTTTGATTTCTTCTGAATCATTTTAGGTTTTTTTATTATATTTTAATTTATATCTATATTATTAATAATAGATTATTAATTGTTTTTTGATGATTATTAGAATATTTATCAATAAAATTGTTTATATTGAATTTATATGATATATAAATATAATGATTATTATAATTAAATATTAAACTCACTTTTGAAAAAAATTTAAAAATTATTATATTTTCAAAGGTTATATCCTTTGAAAATATCAAAAAATAATAAAAATAAATATTTTGTTATTTTAATTTTTAAATAAAACCTATAAACCACTAAATGCATACACACTAAAATCAGTAAACTCCTAAGGCCAGTAATGCCTAAATACATAAACCATTAAGCCGCTATATTCTACTTAATAATTAAGAAATCTAATTTTTATTTCAATTTATTATTATTTTAAATATTCATTTTAATTATTTATAAGTTTATTTTTATAGAAATATTTATTACAAAATAAATTATGAGTGCGACAAATATAATTTAAATAATTTATTTTTAATCAAAAAATATATATACGCTTATAAAAGAAGTAAAAATTTAAAATTTAAAAATTATTATCTAGTTATATTTTTTACTTTAATTTTGAATCAATTTGGATTTTGTTAATATTTTTTAATTAATATCAATTTTATTATTTATAGTTTATTAATTTAATTTTTGATCATTATTATAATATCTATCAATAAAATTGTTTATATTGAATATTTATGATATATAATTATTAAAATTATTATAACTAAATATTGTATTCACATTTCAAAAAATTTTAAATATTATTATATTTTAAAAGGTTATAACCTATGAAAATGTGAAAAAATTACGAATTTTTTTTTATTGTTTTAATAAAACCTAAAAACCACTAAATGCCTAAAAACATAAATCGCTAAACTCCTAAATGACAGAACTTCTAAATACTTAAACTATTAAATTAGTATACATTAATAATAAATCATAAATCTCATTTTAATTTTTATTAATTATAATTTTAAATTTTTATTTTAATTATTTATCAGTTTATTTTTATAGAAATATTAATTACAAAATAAATTATTAGTGAGATAGAATTATTTTAAATAATTTATTCTTTATCAAAGAAAATATATAGGCATATAAAAAGAGGCAAATTTTTAAAAACAAAAATTTATTATTTTGTAATATATTTTATTTTTGAATCATTTTAGTTTTTTTTTAATTTTATTTTAATTTATATCATTCTTATTAATAATAGTTTCTTAATTTTTTATTGATCATTATTATAATATCTATTAATACAATTATTTATATTGAGTTTACATTATATATAATTATTAAGAATATTATAACTAAATATTATATTAACATTTAAATAAAATTAAAAATTTATATATTTTCAAAGGTTATAACCTTCAAAAATTAAAAAAATTAAAAAATTTAATTTTTTATTTTTTCATTCTTTAAATAAAAACTATAAATCACTAAAGTCCTAAATATTTAAATCACTAAACCCCAAAACACCTAAATACTTAAACCATTAAACTAGTATATCCTGAATAATAAATAATACATCTAAATTTTATTTGTATTCATTATAATTTTAAATATTCATTTTAATTATTTATTAGTTTATTTTTATAGAATTATATATTAAAAATAAATTTTGTGGAAGACAAATATAATTTATATAATTTACTTTTAATAACAAAAAAATATAAACTTAAAAAAAGAAGCAAAATATCAAAAAAATTATTATTTAGTATTATATTTTACTTTGATTTTTAATAAATTTATGTTTTGCAAATATATTTTAAAAAATATCTATCTTATTAATAATAGTTTATTAATTTATTTTTTGATCATTAATATAATATCTATCAATATAATTGTTTATAATTAACATGATATATAATTATTAAGATTAAAATAACTAAATATAGTATTCACATATAAAAAATTTAAAAATTATTATATTTTCAAAGGTTATATAACCTTCAAAAATAAGTAAAAATAACAAAAATAAATTTTTAGTTATATCATTGTTTAAATAAAACTTATAAACCAATAAATGCCTAAATACATAAATCTCTAAACTCCTAAACCCCGAAGCCCCTAAATACCAAAACCGTTAAACTTATAAACCTTAAATTTAATTTAAATAATTTATAGAAATATTAATTACAAAATAAATTATGAGTGACAAATATAATTTAAATAATATATTTTCATCAAAAAAATATATAAGCTTATAAAATGATGCAAAAACAAAATAAAAATTATTATTTAGTAATAAATTCTACTTTGATTTTGAATCATTTTAGGTTTTTAAATTATATTTTAATTTATATATATCATATTAATATTCATTTATTAATTTATTTTTTGATAATTAATATAATATTTATCAATAAAATTGTTTATATTTATTTTATATTATATATTGTTATAATAATTATTATTACTAAATATTATATTCACATTTTTAAAAAATTTTAAAATTATTATATTTTCAAATGTTATGACATTTGTAAATTTGAAAAAATATCAAAAATAAATTTTTATTATTTCATTCTTTAAATAAAAGCTATAAACCATTAAATGCCTAAATACTTAAATCAATAACGTCTAAATCTCGAAAACCCTAAATAGATAAATATTTTTAAACAGGTATATCCTATATAATAAATAATAAATCTAATTTTTATTTTTTTCATTATAATTTTAAAATATTCATTGCAATTATTTATTTGTTTATTTTTATATAAATATTAAATACAAAATAAATTATAAGTTAGAAAAATATAATTTATATAAATTATTTTTCAACAAAAAAATATAGATAAACTTATTAAAAGAAGAAAAAAATTAAAAACAAAAAATTATTATATAGTAATATATTTTACTTTGTTTCCTGAATCATTTTAGGTTTTTTAATTATATTTTAATTGAAATCTAACTTATTAATAATAGATTATTAAATTATTCATTGCCATTATTAGAATATGTATCGATAAATATATTTATATTTAATTTATATGATATATAAATTTAATAATTAATATAACTAAATATTGTATTCACTTTGGAAAAAATTTTAAAATTATTATATTTTCAAGATTGTAACCATTGAACATGTGAAAAAAGAAAAAAAAATATTTTTTTTATTATTTCATTGTTTAAATAAAACCTATAAATCACTAAATGCCTAAACACTTAAATCACTAAACTACAAAATCCCGAAACCCCTATATAGATAATCATTTAAATGGGGATTCCCTAAATAATAATTAAGAAATCTCATTTTTATTTGTTTTCATTTTAATTTAAAAAATTCATTTTGATTGTTTAGTTATATATATATATATATATTAATTATAAAATAAATTATGAGTTTAAAATATAATTTATAAGAATTATTTTTCATCAAAAAATAGATGAGCTTATAACAAGAATAAAAATTTAAAAACAAATAATTATTATTAAGTAATATATTTTGCTTTGCTTTTGAATCATTTTAGGTTTTGATATTATATTTTAAGTAATATCAATCTTATTCATAATAGATTTTTAATTTATTTTTTGATAATTATTAGAATAACTATCAATAAAATTGTTTATATTGAAAATTTATGATATATAATTATTAATAATTTTAAAACTAAATATTGTATTCACATTTCAAAAAATTGTAAATATTATTTTATTTTCAAAGGTTATAACCTATGAAAATGATAACAAATTATAGAAAATTTTTTTGTTATTTTATTTTTTTATATAAAACCTATAAACCACTAAAAGCCTAAAAACATAAATCGCTAAACTCCTAACGACAAAACCTCTAAATACTTAAACTATTAAAATAGTATACTTTAATAATAAATCTTAAATCTCATTTTAATTTTTATTTAGTATAATTTTTAATTTTTATTTTAATTATTTATCAATTTATTTTTATAGAAATATTAATTACAAAAAAATTTATTAGTGAGAAAGATCTAATTTAAATTAAACTGGTATCCCTAACTAATAAATAATAAATCTCATTTTTTTTTCATTATAATTTTAAATATTCATTTTAATTATTTAATTGTTTATTTATATATTAATATTAATTACAAAATAAATTGAGTTAGACAAATATAATTTATATTAATTATTTTTCATCAATAAATTATTGATAAACTTTTTAAAAGAAAAAAAAATTTCAAAACAAAAAATTATTATATAGTAATATATTTTGCTTTTCTTCTCAATCATATTAGGTTTTGTAATTATATTTTAATTGATATCTATCTTATTAATAATAGATTATTAATTTATTTTTTGATCATTATTAGAATATTTATCAATAAAATTGTTTATATTGAATTTATATGATATATAAATATAATGATTAGTATAACTAAATATTGTATTCACAATTAAAAAAAATTTAAAAATTATTATATTTTTAAAGGTTATAACCTTTGAAAATATAAAAAATATTAAATATAAATTTTTTGTTATTTTATTTTTTAAATAAAACCTATAAACCACTAAATGCTAGGGGTGCTCATGGGACGAGACGAGGATGGGGATTACAAATCTCCAGTCCCTTCCCACAGTTCGGAGTTTTTTTTTGAAGTTCCAGACCCGTCCCATTGGTTGAAAATATCGGGATTGGAACAGAGTTCAAACAATTTTTTCAATTTATTTTTTCAAACCAGCCAAGTTAATTCATGTCGAAACCTTTTGTTGTACCATTTATCATTCCTTAGTTTTGTAACTTTCAAACTCAAATTGGGCCAATTTTGTTTGTCAAATAGGCTGAATACCACAAATGAGTTCCATTACCATGTCAAAAGCTTTGATGTGCAGAAAAGGATAGAAATGTTAAATAGAACGGGACCGAGTTGTGTTCTTAATATGGTTCTTTGTTTTGTCATAAGTTGGCTTTGTTCAGCCAAGTGAAAGTTAACCATAATAGCAATACTACATTTTTTAAACAATTACTTAAAACATTTAGGAATAGCTAAAGATGACCACAAACATTACTAGCAGCAATTACTACTTAAGTAATTTCTAAAATCAGGCATCTTAATATTACAAAAAAATACAACTAATAACAACCATGATAAAAATCATATCAAAGACCCACCCCGGAACAACAATGAAAATCCAAACCCAATTAATTATCTCTTCCAAAACTCCTCCCTTTTCTTCCTCCAGTGTAGAAGGACAACCAAAGATGAAAACGTGTTAATCATGTAGACATAAATTTCTAAGATGAAAGAGTAATATAAACAAAATATTACCTTATAAAATTTAATAGACCCATTCCAAATTTATTTGGCCAACTATAGTTGGAAGAAAATTTGGATCTTGTGACCCCTCTGAAAATTGTAATTGAACCATATCTTCATTAAATTGAATGAATAAAATAAGTAAAAGTGAAATTAAAATTTACAAGATTTGTATACTAACCTGATTCATTATCATCAAGGTCTTGAACTAATTCTTCAATTTCATTAGGTTTGTTTGAGCTTCTCAACCAATTTTGTAGACATATGAGAACTTAAGCTATAATAGGTGTTAAAGAACTCCTAAATTTATCTAAAGTCCCCCCTAGTGCTAAATGTAGATTCTTAGGCCACAGTAGATGCTTGGATAGCAAATACATCCCTTGCTACATTTTCCAAAGAAGGATACCTAACCTCATTTTCCTTCCACCAGTTTAGAAGATCAAAATCAATTCTATTTTTTTAAAGGTGGTCCTCCAAGTACCTATCCAACTCTTCCAAAGCTGCAACTTCTTGTTCTTTCTCCAATTCAAAAAAAATCATCAACATAAGTATCACTACCATCATAGAAATCATCATTTTTCTTCAACACAGTAGAAGAGAAATCATCTTCTTTTGATTCATCTTTATTTAAATCTTTATAATCATCCATCATTTCATTTAAAGCATTTATAACCTTTTTCACCAAATTTTTAGTCAATTCCTTTCCAAAATGCTAAGTGTACTTAGCCTTGAGATATTTGAGCTTATATCTAGGATCCAACACTACTACTACAAAAAGCATAATATTTGTTGACTGAAGAGAACCCGAATATTTGTTGAATTTATGCCTCATTTTCATACCCATTTCAGACACCATTGTATCTCTACTATTTTCACAAAGCTCAATTTTTTTTCGAAATTCGAATAATCTCAAGAAAATAAACACTAGAGGAAGAATATTTGATCCAGAAAATTTACAAGTTACCTCATAAAAAGTTTTCAAGAAACGAGCCAAAATTTTGGCGTTTGTTCAGTCTCTCTCAGTTGTAACGTTTGAACCAAACTCCTTCAAAACCCTTTTGTCTGTGTCCTCCAACTTATCAAATTCTTTTTGATATTTTATATCAGTTTGTAGCATCAAATAAGTTGAATTCCATCTTGTTGGACAATCTAATTGCAATGAAGATCCATATGTCAAGTTTGCTTCTTCAACACATAACTTAAAAATATCTAATCATTTATGACTGCTTCTCACATATTTCACCACACCTCTAATTTTTTGAATAACATCCTCAACTACTACAATGCCATCTCTGATAATTATGTTTAGGATATGAGCACAATATCTCATATGAAAATGCTCGCCTCTCAAAGGTACGACACTTTTCTTCACAAGCCTTTTTTTCAATTGTTCAACTGCAATATCATTATTTCATGCATTATCAACAGTAATGCACATCAACTTTCTCAAACCCCATTCATTCATGCAAAACTCAATAGCATTTCTAATATTAACTCCAGAATGACTTTTAATTACGCAAAAGTTCAAAAGCCTTTTATGCATATTCCATTGAAAATCAATGAAATGAACAGTCAAACATATATAAGACAAATTTTGAATGTTAGTCCAAGTGTCGGAAGTCAATGAAACTCTACAACAATGAGATGATATGCTATCAAATAATTTCTTCTTTTCCTTCACAAACAAAGAAAAATAATTTCTCATTATAGAGTGCCTAGATGGAATTTTAAATTGAGGTACACCAACTTCACAAAACTCCTTAAACTCATCCCACTCAACAAAACAAAAAGGCAATTCATCTTTTATGATCATTTTCACCAAAGCCTCCCTAATTAGATGTTGATCAAATTGCCAACAAGTTAATTTGTTATCCTCTGAACTAGTACCTTTAGTGAAACTCAACAAAGATTGTGACTTGTCATTACCTTTGTGAACTTCTATTAATTTTTTTTGTGTGGAAATTTCCTACAAGTCTCTCTCAAGTATTTCTATAAACCCAAAGTACCTTGATCACCTTTTTCCAAGATTTCTTTCCTACACCATATACAAGCTACCCTACCAGTTTCATTTCCCTCTGAATCAACTAATATCTCATAAGTTTCCCAAACAGCAGACTTATACTTTTTATGAGCTTGAGGTTAAGATGTACCTTGACTTTCTTTGACAATTGGAATTGAAGAACATGTCGTAACAATAGGAGGGTTCATGAAAGGATGATGATTGGATTTACCAGTACTTTGAACATTTGAATTGTGATCATCTTCAATTTATTGTATTTTTCGTTTACCGATGGATTGTGCGATCTGCATTGCCATTAATTAATATGATATGTTAAGCATAAATACATATTTATATTTCAAATAAGAAAGCTCTACAAAACTGATTGTAACACATTCAGCCCACTCATTCGGCGCAACCACAACACTACAACCAATACTCAACAAAACTGATTGAGACAAATAATAATAAATATAATTAATCACACAATTCTCGTCAGAAAAACAAACCAAAAGGGTGGTGGCATCTGACATACGGTGGAGGCAACCAGAAGTGCGACGGAAAAGGACTGTACCTAACTGAACATGGCTAGAATGGCATGAGGTGGCCTAGAACTCGTCAGAACAGCTATAGGTGCGTCGGAATTGGATGGGCAGTAGCGGAATTGGTGGCATCTTTATGTTATATATATATTCCAAGTTCTAGTATCGGATTTTTAGGATGGTACGGTTCTCGAGATGGATATTACTTAAGATCCGGAACCGTCCCAAAAGAAAAAATACGTGACAGAATGGGACGGGAAAAGTCAAAGTCAACAGATTTTTCTCACTCCTGATTCTTTCGGGACAAGACTTTGGGTCACGTCGTGAATCTCCGAGTCCCGTGAGCAGCCCTACTAAATGCATATAAAGTTAAATTAGTAAACTCCTAAATCCTGCAATGCCTAAATACATAAACCATTAAACCACTAAATACTACTTAATAATTAATAAATCTATTTTTTATTGTTATTTATTATATTTTTTAATATTCATTTTAATTATTTATTAGTGTATTTATTTAGAAATACGTATTACAAAATAAATTATGAGTGAGACAAATAAAATTTAAATAATATATTATTTTATAATAAAAATATACGCTTATAAAAGAAGTATAAATTTAAAAATTAAAAATTATTGTCAAGTAATATAAGTTACTTTAATTTTGAATCAATTTGGGTTTTGTAAATATTTTTTAATTAATATCTATCTTAATATTATATAACATATATAATATCGATCAACAAAATTATTTTTATTAAATTTATATGATATATAATTATTAATATTATTATAACAAAATATTGTATAAAAATTTCAAAAAATTTTAAATATTTTTATATTTTCAAATGTTATAACCTATGAAAATGATAAAAAATTATAGAATTTTTTTTTGTTATTTTATTTTTTTAAATTAAACCTATAAACCACTAAAAGCCTAAAAACATAAATTGCTAAACTCCTAATGACAAAACCTCTAATTACATGAATCATAAAACTGGTATACATTAATAATAAATCATAAATCTTATTTTTATTTTTATTCAGAATAATTTTAAATTTGTATTTTAATTATTTATCAATTTATTTTATATAAATATTAATTACAAAACAAATTATTAATGAGACAGATCTAATTTAAATTAAAATGGTATCCCTAAATAATAAATAATAAATATCATTTTTTTTCATTATAATTTTAAATATTCATTTTAATTATTTATTTGTTTATTTATATATAAATATTAATTACAAAATAAATTGAGATAGACAAAAATAATTTATATAAATTTGTTTTCACCAAAAAATTATATATAAACTTTTTAAAAGAAAAAAATTTTTCAAAACAAAAAATTATTATATAGTAATATATTTTGCTTTGTTTCTAATCATTTTAGGTTTTGTAATTATATTTTAATTGATATCTATCCTATTAATAATAGATTATTAATTTATTTTTTGATCATTATTAGAATATTAATCAATAAAATTGTTTATATTGAATTTATATGATATTTAAATAAAATTATTATTATAACTAAATATTAAATTCACTTTTGTAAAAATTTTAAAATTATTATAATTTCAAAGGTTATAACCTTTGAAATTGTGAAAAAATAAAAAAAATATATATTTTTTGATATTTAATTATTTAAATAAAACCTATAAACCACTAAATGCCTAAACACTTAATTCAATAACTACTAAATCTCTAAAACTCTAAATAATAAATAATAATCCTTTTAAACCGGTAACCCTAAATAATAAATAAAAATCTCGATATTATTTTTTTCATTATAATATTAAATATTCATTTTAATTATTTATTTATTTATTTATATATAAATATTAATTACAAAATAAATTAAGAGTTAGACAAATATAATTTATAAGAATTATTTTTCATCGAAAAATATAGATAAACTTATAAAAAGAATAAAAAATTTAAAAACTAAAATTTATTATATAGTAATATATTTTGTTCTCCTTCTAAATCATTTTAGATTTTGTAATTATATTTTAATTGATATCTATCTTATTAATAATTGTTTATTAATTTATTTTTTGATCATTATTAGATTATTTATCAATAAAATTGTTTATATTGAATTTATATGATATATAAATATAATAATTATTATAACTAAATATTGAATTCAATTTTGAAAAAAATTTAAAAATTATTATATTTTTAAGGTTATAACCTTTAAAAATATGAAAAAATAATAAAAAAAATTTTTTTTTTTATTTTATTTTTTAAATAAAACCTATAAACCACTAAATGCATACGCGGTTATATCAGTAAACTCCTAAACCCCATAATGCCTAATACATAAACCATTAAACTGCTATATACAACTTAATAATTAAGAAATCTAATTTTTATTTCAATTTATTATTATTTTAAATATACATTTTAATTATTTTAAAGTTTATTTTTTTAATAATTTTTATTACAAAATAAATTATGAGTGCGACACATATAATTTAAATAATTTATTTTTAATCAAAAAATATTTATACGCTTTAAAAAGAATTATAAAAGAAGTATTATTAAAAATTAAAAATTATTATCAACTAATATATTTTACTTTAAGTTTGAATCAATTTGGGATTTGTCAATATTTTTTGATTAAAATCTATCTTATTATATATAGTTTATTAATTTAATTTTTAATCATTATTATAATATCTATCAATAAAATTTTTGATATTTATTTTATATGATTTAGAATTATTAAAATAATTATAACTAAATATTGTATTCAAATTTCAAAAAATTTTAAATATTATTAAATTTTCAAAGGTTATAACATTTGAAAATGACAAAAAATTACAATTTTTTTGTTATTTTATTGTTTAAATAAAACCTATAAATTATTAAATGCCAAATAACATGAATCGCTAAACTCTTAAATGACAAAACCTTAATATACTTAAACCATTAAACTGGTATACATTAATAATAAATCTTAAATCTCATTTTAATTTTTATTCAGTATAATTTTAAATTTTTATTTTATTTATTTATCAGTTTATTTTATAGAAATATTAATTACAAAATAAATTATTAGTGAGATAGATATAACTTAAATTGAACCGTTATACCCTAAATAATAAATAATAAATCTCATTTTTTTTTCATTATAATTTTAAATATTCATTTTAATTATTAATTTTTTATTTTTATATAAATTTTAATTATAAAATAAATTATGAGTTAGACAAATATAATTTATGTAAATTATTTTTAATCAAAAAATTATAGATAAACTTTTTAAAATAAAAAAAAATATCAAAACAAAAAATTATTATATAGTAATATATTTTGATTTGTTTATGAATCATTTATATTTTGTAATTATATTTTAATTGATATCTATCTTATTAATAATAGATTATTAAGTTATTTTTTCATCATTATTTGAATATTTATCAATAAAAATGTTTATATAGAATTTATATAATATATAAATATAATGATTATTATAACTAAATATTGTATTCACTTTTGAAAAAATTTTAAAATTATTATATTTTCAAAGGTTATATAACCTTTGAAAATGTGAAAAAATAAAAAAAAATATTTTTTTCTTTGTTATTCTATTGTTTATATAAAACATATACACCACTAAAAGCCTAAGCATTTAAATCACTAAACTACAAAATCCTGATACTTCTATATAGATAATCCTTTAAATCGGTATACCATAAATAATAAACCACTAAATGCATACACAATTAAATCAGTAAACACCTAAACCCCATAATACCTAAATACATAAACCATTAAATTGCTATATAATACATAATAATTAATAAATCTAATTTTAATTTCTATTTATTATAGCTTATATATTCATTTTAATTATTTATTAGTTTATTTTTATAGAAATATTTATTATAAAATAAATTATGAGTGCAACAAATAAAATTTAAATAATTTATTTTTAATCAAAAAATATATAAACACTTAGAAAAGAAGTAAAAATTTAAAAATTAAAATTATTATCCAGTAATATATTTTACTTTAATTTTGAATCAATTTCGGATTTGTAAATATTTTTTAATTAATATCTAACTTATTATTAATAGTTTATTAATTTAATTTTTGATCAATATTATAATATCTTTCAAAAAAATTATTTATTTTAAATTTATATCATAAATAATTATTAATAGTATTATAACTAAATATTATATTCACATTTTTAAAAATGTTATATATTATTATATTTTTAAAGGTTATGACCAATAAAAATCAGAAAAAATTACAAAATATTTTTTTTTATTTTATTGTTTAAATAAAACCTATAAACCACTAAATACCTAAAAACATAAATCACTAAACTCTTTAATGATAAAACCTCGATATACTTAAAGAATTAAAATGGTATATATTAATAATAAATCATAAATTTTATTTTAAAAAATTTTTGTTTTTATAATTTTGCGTCTTTTTATAAATATATATTTTTTTTGATAAAAAATAAATTATTTAAAATAGATGTGTCTCACTAATAATTTATTTTGTAATTAATATTTCTATTAAATTAAACTGATAAATAATTAAAATAATAATTTAAAATTACACTTAATAAAAATTAAAATGAGATTTATGATTTATTATTAATGTATACCAATTTAATAGTTTAAGTAGCTAGAAGTTTTGTCATTTAAAAGTTTAGCGATTTATGTTTTTAGGCATTTAGTGGTTTATAGGTTTTATTTAAACAATAAAATAAAAAAATATTTTGTAATTTTTGGTCATTTTCATCGGTTATAACCTTTGAAAATATAATAATATTTAAAATTTTTTGAAATGTCAATATAATATTTAGTTATAATAATTTTAATAATTATATATCATATAAATTCAATATAAATAATATTATTGATAGATATTATTATAATGATCAAAAATTAAATTAATAAACTATTAATAATAAGATAGATATTAATTAAAAAATATTTACACAACCCAAATTGATTTGAAATTGAAGTAAAAAATATTACAAAATAATAATTTTTAATTTTTAAAATTTTACTTCTTTTATAAGCGTTTTTTTTGATTAAAAATATATTATTTAAATTATATTTGTCGCACTCATAATTTATTTTGTAATAAATATTTATATAAAATAAAACTATAAATAATTAATATGAATATTTAAAATAATAATAAATTAAAATAATTTTTTTTTCTTTATTATTAAGTAGTATATAGCAGCTTAATGGTTTATGTATTTACGCATTACAAGCCTTATGAGTTTAATGATTTTATTGTGTATGCATTTAGTGGTTTATAGGTTTTATTTAAAAATTAAAATAACAAAATATTTATTTCTATTATTTTTTGATAATTTCAAAGGTTATAACCTTTGAAAATATAATAATTTTTAAATTTTTTTTAAATGTGAATTCAATATTTAGTTATAATAATCATTATATATATATATATATCAAATAAATTCAATATAAACATTATTATTGATAAATATTCTAAAAAAGATCAAAAATAACTTAATAATCTATTATTAAAATGATAGCTATCAATTAAAATATAATAAAAAAACCTAAGATGATTTAGAAGAAATCAAAATATATTACTATATAATACTTTATTGTTTTGAATTTTTCTTTTCTTTTAAAAATTTATCCATATTTTTTGATGAAAATTAATTTATATAAATTATATTTGTGAAACTCTTAATTTATTTTTTAATTAATATTTATATAAGAATAAACAAATAAATAATTAAAATAAATTTTTAAAATTATAATGAAAAAAATAATATTGAGATTTATTCTTTATTATTTTGGGTATACCAGTCTAATTTAAATTAGATCTGGCTTACTAATAATTTATTTTGTAATTAATATTTCAATAAAAATAAACAGATAAATAATTAAAATAGAAATTTAATATTATACTGAAAAAAATTAAAATGAGATTTATGAATTATTATTAATGTATACCAGTTTATTATTTTAAGTATTAAAGGTTTTTTCGTTTATGACTTTAGTGATAAATGTTTTTAGGCATTTAGAGGTTTATAGATTTTATTTAAACAATGAAATAACAAAATAATTATTTTTGATTTTTTTTCACATTTTCAAAGTTTATAACCTTTGAAAATATAATTATTTAAATATTTTTTAAAAATGTGAATACAATATTTAGTAATAAAAATCATTATAATTATATATAATATAAACTAAATATAAACAATTTTATTGATGGATATGATATCAATTATCAAAAAATAAATTAATATGCTATTATTAATATGATAGATATAAATTAAAATATAATTGCAAAACCTAAAAATATTCAAAATCCAAGTAAAATTTATTACTAAATAATAATTTTTTTTAAGTTTTTGCTTCTTTTTATAAGCTTATATTTTTTTTGATGAAAAAAAAATTATATTTATATTACTCATAATTTATTTTGTAATTAATATTTTAATAAATTATTTAAATTATACTTAAGGTATTCGAGTTTAAATGTTTAAGTATTTAGTAGCTTTTGTGTTTAGGAGTTTAGAGGTTTAAGTGTTTATGCATTTAGTGGTTTATAAGTTTTATTTAAACAATGATATAACAAAAATTTTATTTTATTATTTTTTTAATTTTTGAAGGTTATAACCTTTGAAAATATATTAATTTTTAAATTTTTTTCAAATGTAAATATAATATTTAGTTATAATAATTTTAATAATTATAAGTCATTTAAATTCAATATAAATAATTACATTGCTAGATATTTTAATAATAATAATAAAAATTAATAAACTATTATTAATAAGATATATATTATTTAAAATATATTTGCAAAATCTAAATTTATTCAAAATCAAAGTAAAATATATTACTTAATAATAACTTTTTTAATGTTTCACTTTTTTTATAACTTTATATTTTTGTTAATATAAATAAATTATTTAAATTAATTTATCTTACTCAATTTATTTTGTAATTTATAATTCTATAATAATAAACTAATAAATAATTAAAATAATTTTTTAAAATTATTATGAATACAAATAAAATTGAGATTTATTATTTATTATTCAGGATATACCAGTTTAATGGTTTAAGTATTTAGGTGTTTTTGGTTTTAGGAGTTTAGTGATTTATGTGTTTAGACCTTTAGTGATTTATAGTTATTATCTAAAGAATTAAAAAACAAAAAATTTAATTTTATGAATTTTTTTAATTTTTGAATATTGTAAACTTTGAAAATATAATAATTTTGAATTTTTTTTCATGTGAATATAATATTTAATTATAATAATCTTAATAATTATATATAATGTAAACTAAATATAAATAATTTTATTAATAGATATTATTAGAATGATAAATAAATAAATTTATAAAATAGTATTAATAAGAATTATATAAATTTAAATATAATTGTAGAATTTAAAATGATTCAAAATCAAAATAAGATAGTTTACTAAATAATAATTTTTTATTTTAAAAATTTTGCCTCATTTTATAAGCATATATTTTTTTGATGAAAAATAAATTATTTAAATTATATCTGTCTCGCTAATAATTTATTTTGTAATTCATATTTCTATAAAAATAAATTGATAAATAATTAAAATCAATATTTAAAATTATAATGAATACTAATAAAAAGAGATTTATGATTTATTATTTAAGGTATACCAATTTAATGGTTTATGTTTTTTGTGCTTTTGGGGTTAAAAAGTTTTTTGATTATATGTTTGCACATTTAGGTGTTTTTAGGTTTTATTTAATCATTGAAATAATAGAAAATTTATTTCTATGAATTTTTGTGATTTTCAAATGTTATACCCTTTGAAAGTATAATAATTTTTTAATCTTTCTAAAATATGAATACAATACTTCGTTATAATAATCTTAATAATTATATTTGATGTAAATTTAATATAAAAAATTGTATTAATATATATTATTATAATGATCGAAAAATAAATTAATAAACTATTATTAATAAGATAGATATTAATTAAAATATAGTCATAGAACCCAAAATAATTCAAAATCAAAGTAAATTATATTACAAATTAAAATTTTAAAATTTTGAAATTTTGTTTATTTTTATAAGCTTATATTTTTTTTCATAAAAAATAATTTATTAAAATTATATTTGTCCCACTCATTATTTATTTTGTAATTAATATTTCTATAAAAATAAACTAAAAAATAAATAAAATGAATATTTAAAATTATAATGAATACAAATAAAAATGAGAATTATTATTTATTATTTAGGTTATATAAGTTTAATGGTTTAAGTATTTAGGGGGTTTTGGGGTTGAGGAGTTTAGAGATTTAAATGTTTAGACATTTAGTTTTTTATAAGTTTTATTTAAATAATAAAATAATAAAAAATTATTTTTGTTATTTTTTATCATTTTTGAAGGTTATAACCTTTGAAAATATAATAATTTTTAAATTTTTTTCAAATATGAATATAATATTTAGTTATAATAATCTTAATATTTATAAGACATTTAAATTCAATATAAGTAATTTTATTAATAGATATTATAAAATTGATCAAATAATAAATTAATAAACTATTCTTAATAAGATTGATAGCAATTTAAATTTAATTGCAAAACCTATATATAATGATTCAAAATGAAAGTAAAAAATATTACTAAATAATAATTTTTTGTTTTTAAATTTTTACTTCTTTTTATATGCTTATATTTTTTTTTGATTAAAAATAAATTAATAAAATTATAGTTGTCTCGCTCATTATTTATTTTGTAATTAATATTTCTATGAAAAATAAACTAATAAATAAGTAAAATGAATATTTAAAATTATCATGAATACAAATTAAAATGAGATTTATGATTTATTATATGTGGTATACCGGGTTAATGGTTTGATTATTTAGGGGTTTAGTCGTTTAGGAGTTTATGAATTTATGTTTTTAGGTATTTAATGGTTTATAGATTTTATTTATATAATAAAAATAAAATTTTTTTTAAGATTTTTTCTGATTTTCAAAGGTTATAACCATTAAAAATAAAATAATTTTTAAAATTTTTTGAAATGTGAATAATATGTATAATTATATAAATCTTACTAATTATATAACATATAAATTCAATATAAATAATTTTAATGATAGATATTATAATAATGATCAAAAATTAAATTAATAAACTATTATTAATAATATAAATATTAATTAAAATATATTTACATAACACAAAATGATTCAAAATCAAATCAAGACATATTACAAAATAATAATATTTAATTTTTAAATTTGTCCTTCTTTTTATAAGCTTATATTTTTTTTGATTAAAAATAAATTATTTAAATAATATTTGTCTTATTCGAAATTTATTTTGTAATTAATTTTTCTAAATAATTAAACTATAAATAATTAAACTATAAATAAATAAAATGAATAGTTAAAATTATAATAAATAGAAATAAAAATGAGATTTATTATTTATTAAGTAGTATATAGATGTTAAAATGTTTATGTATTTAGATGTTTCGGGGTTTATGAGCTTACTGATTTAATTAAGTAATCATTTAATGGTCTATAGGTTTAATTTAAAAAATAAAATAATTAAAATTTTTTTTTATTATTTTGTCTCATTTTTAAGATTATAACCTTTGAAAATATAATAATTTTTAAATTTTTTCAAAAGTGAATAAAATTTTTATTTATAATAAACATAATAATATATATCATATAAATTCAATATAAATAATTTTATTGATAGATATTCTAATAATTATCAAAAAATAATTAAAAAATCTATTATGAATAATATTGATATTACTTAAAATATAATATCAAAACCTAAAATGATTCAAAATCAAAGCGAAAAATATTACTAAATAATAATTATTTGTTTTTAAATTTTTATTCTTTTTATAAGCTTATCAATTTTTTGATAAAAAATAATTTTTATAAATTATCATTTTAACTCATAATTTATTTTATAATTAATACATATATAAAAATAAAAAACTAAACAATCAAAATGAATTTTTAAAATTATAATGAAAACAAATAAAAATGAATTCAATATTTAGTTATAACCTTTGAAAATATAATTATTTTTAAATTTTTATTTATATAGAGTATAGGTTAGTGATTTTGTAGAGTATAGGTTAGTGATTTAAAATAAATTATATTTTGAAAATATAATTATTTTTATAAATATAATTATTTTAAAATTATAAAAATGAATTCAATATTTATTAATATTATTTAGGGTATACCGATTTAAAGGATTATCTATATAGAGGTATCAGGATTTGTAGTTTAGTGATTTAAATGCTTAGGCATTTAGTGGTGTATAGGTTTTATTTAAACAATAAAATATCAAAAAAAAAATTTATTTTTAATTTTTTCACATTTTCAAAGTTTATAAACCTTTGAAAATATAATTATTTTTAAATTTTTTTTCAAAAGTGAATTCAATATTTAGTTATAATAATCATTATATTTATATATCATATAAATTCAATATAAAAAATTTTAGTGATAAATATTCTAATAATAATCAAAAAATAAATTAATAAAAATATTATTAATAAGATAGATATCAATTAAAATATAATTACAAAACATAAAATGATTGATAAGCAAAGCAAAATATATTACTATATAATATTTTTTTGTTTTGAAATTTTTTTTTCTTTTAAAAAGTTTATCTATATTTTTTTGATTAAAAATAATTTACATAAATTATATTTTTCTAACTCATAATTTATTTTTTAATTAATATTTATATAAAAATAAAAAAATAATAATTAAAATGAATATTTAAAAATATAATGTAAAAAAAATGAGATTTATTATTTATTATTTAGGGTATACCGGTTTAATTTAAGTTATATCTGTCTCACTAATAATTTATTTTGTAATTAATATTTGTATAAAAATAAAATGATAAATAATTAAAATATAAATTTAAAATTATACTGAATAAAAATTAAAATGAGATTTATGATTTATTATTAATGTATACCAGTTTAATGGCTTAAGTATTTTGAGGTTTTGTCGTTTAGGAGTTTAGCAATTTATGTTTTTAGGCATTTAGTGATTTATAGGATTTATTTAAACATTAAAATTAGAAAAAAATTGTAATTTTTTGTCATTTTTAAATGTTATAACCTTTGAAAATTTAATAATATTTAAAATTTTTTGAAATTTGAATACAATATTTAGTTTTAATAATTTTAATAATTCTATATCATATAAAATAAATATCAACAAATTTATTAATATATAATATAATAATGATCAAAAATTAATTTAATAAACTATTTATAATAAGATAGATTTTAATTAAAAAATATTTACAAAACTAAAATTGATTCAAAATTAAAGTAGAATTTATTAGTTGATATAGTTTTTAATTTTTAATAATACTTCTTTTTATACTACTTTTAAAAGCGTATATATTTTTTTTATTAAAAATAAATTATTTAAATTATATGTGTCGATCTAATAATTTATTTTGTAATAAAAATTTCTATAAAAATAAACAATAAATAATTAAAATGAATATTTAAAATAATAATAAATTGAAATAAATATTAAATTTATTAATTATTAAGTAGTATATAGCAGTTTAATGGTTTATGTATTTAGGCATTACAATGTTTAGGAGTTTACTCATATAACTGTGTATGCATTTAGTGGTTTATAGGTTTTATTTAAAAAATAAAATAACAAATAATTTATTTTTATTATTTTTTCAAATTTCCACCATTAGAAATATAATAATTTTTAAATTTTTTTCAAAAATGAATTCAATATTTAGTTATAATAATCATTATATTTATATATCATATAAATTCAAAATAAACAAATTTATTGATAAATATTTTAATAATGATCAAAAAATAAATTAATAAACAATTATTAATAAGATAGATATCAATTAAAAAAAAGATAGATATCAATTAAAATATAATTTAAACCTAAAAGATTCAGAAGCAAAAAAATATATATTACTATATAATAATTTTTTGTTTATATATATTTTTTGTTTTAAAAAGATTATCTATAATTTTTTGATGAAAAATAATATATATAAATTATATTTCTATAACTCAATTTATTTTGTAATTAATATTTATATATAAATAAACAAATATTTAATTAAAAATGATTATTTATAATTATAATGAAAATAAAATAAGATTTATTATTTATTATTTAGAGATACCGGTTTAATTTAAATTAGATCTATCTCACTAATAATTTATTTTGTAATTAATATTTCTATAAAAATAAACTGATAAATAATTAAAATAAAAATTTT
>JAREIK010001298.1:0-67500 GCA_029783825.1 Sapria himalayana
AATTGATGGATAGTTTAATAGATAGATTGATATATAGATTATAGAAAAATTATAGAGAGATAGATAAACAAATGGATAGATAGATAGATTTTTGAAAGAATGTTAGATAGATAAATAGATAGACATATAGTTAGAAAAGATATATAGATAGATTATTAGATAGATATATAGATACATAGATAGATAGATAAATATATAGATAGATTAGTTAGTCAAATAGATAAATAGATAGATCATTAAATAAATTGATAGATAGTTAGATTGACACAAAGATAGACAATAATAAACAAATAAATATACAGAGATAACAGATAGATAGACATCAAGATAGATAGATTAATAGATAGATAGATAGACAGATAAGATAGACAAAGAGATAGAGAAATAAAATAAATAGATAGACAGTGGATAAATATATAGAAAGATAGATAGATAGATAGATAGATAGATAGACAGACAGATAGACGATAGACCATTGATATACGAATAGATTGATAGTAGACTAATAAAAAGATAGTTTGATTGAAAAGTATCTAGACAAGTTGTTAGATAGTACATAGGCCAGATTGATAGATAGATTGATTGATAGAAAGATAGACAGATTAAAATAGAATGATAGATATAAAAATAGATAGATAGATAGAAAGAAAATAGATAAATAGATAGATAGGTAGATGTAGATAGATGTATAGACAGATAGATAGCCAATTAGATATATATATTGATAGACAGATTAATAACAGATTAATAGATCAATTGATAGATATTTTGATAGACATATAGATAGATAGATAGGTAGTAGGTAGATTGATAATATATAGATAGATAGAAAATAGATAGACAGATTGATAGATATATAGAAAGATATACAAATAGACAAATATAGAGATTTTTTGATAGATTGTTAGACATACAAATTATTAGACATATTGATTAATAGATATAGGGACAGATTGTAGAAAGAGATATAAACAAATAAATAGACAAATAGATAAATAGATAGATGGATATATCAATAGATAGCTAGATAGATATATTCATAGATAGATAAATATATAGATAAATAGATAGACATATTGATGAACAAAATTATAGACAAATTAATATGCAGATTGTTAGACATATTGATAGATATATTGATAAACAAATTGATAGATACATTAATATTTAGATTGATAGACATATAGTTAGATAAATAGATAGATAGATAGATAGACAATTAGATAGATAGATATATAGATAGATAGAGAGAGAAATAGATAGATATATAGATAGATATATAAATAGATATATAGATAGATATATATATTGATATAGAGATAGATAGACATATAGATAGACACATATTTAGATTGAATGATAGATAGACATATAGATATACAAATAACTACACAGATAGATGCACATATTATTATATTGATAGATATAAAGTTTGTTAGACAAATTGATAGATAAAAAGATAGACAGATTGATAGACAGATGAATAGACAAATAGATAGGCATATAAAAGGCAAATAATTAAATTGATAAATATACAATTAGATTGATAGTAAGAAAGACATATTATTAGATATATAGATAGAAAATTAATA
This sequence comes from Sapria himalayana, assembly GCA_029783825.1. NCBI lineage: Eukaryota > Viridiplantae > Streptophyta > Magnoliopsida > Malpighiales > Rafflesiaceae > Sapria > Sapria himalayana. The sequence continues at coordinate 1,593 of JAREIK010001298.1, forward strand.
GATAGATATATTGATAGATATATAGATAGAGTGACATTAAGATAGACAGATGATAGACATACAGATAAATAGATAGGTCAACAAAAAGATAGATAGAAAGACATATAGATAGATATATAGATAGATACAAAGATAAACAGATATATATATATAGACAGACAAACAAACAGACAGATAGATAGACAAATAGATACAAGGAGAGATTGACAGGCAGACAGATAGATAGACAAATAGATACAAGGATAGATAGACAGGCAGACAGATAGATAGATAGATAGAGAAATTCATAGACATCTATATAAATAGATAGATATTAATATAGATATCCAGATTGATAGAAAATTTAGATCGACATATTAATAGGCAGATATATAGATATATTGATAGATTAATAAACAAATTCATAGAAAGATTGATAGAGAAATTAATATACAGATTAATAGAAAGATTGATAGACATATTGATACATTGATAGATAGATAGATAGACATATTGATAGATAGAATATTAGATAGATAGATAGAAAAATAAATATATAGATAGTTAGATTGATTTATTGATAGTCAGACAGATAGATATAGAGTTTGATATATAGATATATAGACAGATACATAAACAAATAGATAAATAGATAGATAGATAGGTATATATATTTATAGATAGATAGATAGATATATAGATAGTTAGAAAAATATATAGGTAGTTAGATAGATAAATAAATAAATAGATATTTAGATAGAAAGACAAATAGACGGATAGATAGATAGATAGATAGATTGATAATTAAATAGTGAAATAGATAGATAGAAAGATTTATAAATACAAAGATAGATAGATAGATATGTTGTTAGATAAATAGATTTATAAACAGATAGATAGTCAGAAAGATATACATATAGAGAGACATATTGATAGACAAATAGATAGACAAATAGATAGACAAATAGATAGACAAATAGATAGATAGATTGATATATAAATTCATAGATAGATAGATAGATAGATAGACAGATAAAAATATATTTAAACAGACATATAGACAGACAGATTGATTTATAAACGATAGATTTGTAGACAGACAACTTGATACACATATAGATTTTCAGACATATATAAAAATAGACTGATAGATATACTATTTGATAGACAAATAGCTAAATAGTTAAATAGATAGACAGACATACAATTAGATATGTAGGTAGATAGAAAGATAGAAAGAAAGAAAGATAGATAGATAAATAGACATAGATAAATATAGATATATATAAATAAATAAGTAAATAAATAGAGAGATAGAAAGACATACATGTAGATAGACAGACAAACATATAGGCAGAAAAACAAATAGATAGATAGATAAACAAATAGGCAGACAGAGAGAAAGATACGAAAATAGATAGAAAAATAGACAGATAAATATAGATAGATAGATAAAAAGATAAATATAAAAATAGATAGATAGATAGATAGATAGATAGACACATATATATAAAGGCAAATAGATTGATACAGATAGATAGATAGTTAGAGAGATATAAAGATAAATAGAGAGGTAGATAGATAGATAAAGAAACAAAGAGATAGATAGAGAGATAGACAAATAAACAGACAGATAGACATAAAGAAAGATAGAATGATATATAGTTAGATAGATAGATAGATAGACATATAAACAAATAGAAACATAGATAAATAGTTAGATAGAAAGATAGATAAATAGTTATAATGATAGACAAATATATAAATAGATAGATAGTTAGATAGATAGATAATTAGATATATAGAAACATAGTAAGATAGACAGATGCACAAATTGATAGATAGATAGATAGGTAGGTGGATAGATATATAGATAGATAAATATATAAATAGTCATATATATAGATAGATAGATAGATAGATCCAAAGAAAGAATGAAAGATAGATAGATATATAAATAGATAATAGATCGATATATAGAAATATAGATAGAATAATACATAGAAACAAAAAGAAAGATATATATATATATATATATACAGATAGATAGATAAACATGACCATAATTAGATAGAAAGAAAGATACATAATTAGATATATATATATATATATATATATAGATAAAAAACTAGATAAAAAGTCATTTAAAGATATATATAGATAGACATATAGATATGTAGATAGATAGATAGATAGATAGATAAAAATTCATAGATAGATTGATTGATAGAATGATAGATTGATTGATTGATAGTATGATAGATAGATAGATAGACATATAGATTAATAGATATATAGATAGATTGATTTATTGATAGATTTATAGATAAATAGTTAGATAGATAGATAGACTGGAAAACAGACAGACAGATAGATAGATAATTAGATAGATATATATAAACAATGAAAGAAAGATAGACAAATAATTACATATTATATATATTGATAGTTATATAGTTAGATAGATTGATATATAGATATATAAATAAGTAAACAAGTAGATAGACCTACAAATAGACAGATAGATAGAAATATAATTGTATACATATTAGATAAATAACTAGATAGATAGACATAAAGACAAATAGTTAGATAGATAGATAGATAGGTAAAGAGTTATACTACTATATTGATAAACATATACATAGAAAGAGAGATAGATAGATAAATAGATTGATATATAGTTAGGTAAGTAGAAAGTAGATAGCTTTATAGATATATAGGTAGATAGATAGATAAATAGATTAGAAGATAGATAGTAAGAAAGATAAATAAATAGATAGATTGATAAATAGATAGATTGTTAGAAAGATATTTAGATAGAGAGATAGATATATATATATATATATATATATAGGAATATATATATATATATATATATATATATATATATATAGGAATATATATATATATATATATATAGATAGATACACATACAAAATATATATATATAAATATATATAAAGAAAGATAAATAAATAGACAAGCATATAGATAGATAAATAGATATACACATTGACAGATAGACGAATAGATAGATTGATAGATAGAAAGATAGGTAGATAGATAGATAAAGATAAAAAGATAGATATATGTTAGATAGATATATAGAAAAAACATAGATAGATATATGTATATATATTTATATATACATATATTGTAGATAGATAGACAGATAGATAATTACATAATAGATAGATAGATAGATCGATCGATTTATTGTGAGATTTATAGAAATATAGATATTGAGATAGATTGATAGATAGATATATAGATATATAAATAGATAGACAAGTAGATAGACCTAGAAATAGACAGCTAGATATAAATATATATATATACATATTAGATAGATAACTATATAGATAGGCATATATTCAATGCGACAGACAGATAGATAGACAGATAGATACAGATTTATACAACTAAATAGATAAACATATAGATAGATAGATAGATAGATAAATAAATAGATAGATAGGTAGATAGATAGGTAGAAATGTAGATAGGTTTATAGATATATAGGTAGATAGATAGATAACTAGATTAGAAGATAGATAGATAAATAAATAAATAGATAGATAAATAACTAGATAGATTGATGGAAAGATATTTAGATAGAGAGATAGATAGATATATATATATATATATACATATAGGTAGACATGTATATAGATAGAAAGATAGACATACAAATATATAGATAAATATATATATATTTATATATATAAAGAAATACAAATAAATAGACCAACATATAGATAGATAGACAGATAGACATAGAAAAATAAATAAACAGATAGATTGATAGATAAGGAGATAGGTAGATAGATAGATATATAAAAATAGATAGAAAGATAGCTATATGTATAGATAGATATATAGAAATATACATATATAAATGGTTATATATATATATATAGTAGATAGATAGATAAATAGACAGACATATATATATAGACAGGTAGATAAATAGTTAGATAGATAGATAAATATATAGATAGAAAAATTGATAGATAAATAGATATAGAGATAGATAGATAGATTGTTAGATATTTAGATAAAAATAAAGAAAGAAATAAAGAACGAAAGATTGATTAATAAATAGATAGATAGTAGAGAAAGAAAGATAGATAAATAGATAGACAAGTTGATAGACCTACAAATAGATGGATAGATAGAAATATATATATATATTTGATAGAAAACAAGATAGATAAACATATATACAATTAGACAGATAGATTGATTGATATATTGGTAGAGATTTATACAACTATATAGATAAACATATTGATAAATAGATAGATAGACACATAGATAAATAGATAGATAGGAATATAGGTAGATAGATAGGTAGAAATGTTGATAGGTTTATAGATATATAGGTAGATAGATTGATAACTAGATAAGAAGATAGATAGATAGATAGATAGATAGATAGCAAGATATATATATAAATATATAGATAGATAACTAGATAGATTGACAGAAAGATATTTAGATAGAGAGAGAGAGAGAGAGAGAGATATATATATATATATATATATATATATCTATATATATATATAGGTAGACATATAAATAGATAGATAGATAAACATACAAATAAATAGATAGAAAGATGGAAAGATAGATATATATAAAGAAATACAAATAAATAGACAAACATATAGATATATAGACAAAAGACACCTAGACAAATCGATAAATAGCTAGATTGATAGATAGAGAGATAGGTATATAGATAGATATAAATAGATAGAAAGATAGTTATATATATAGATAGATATATAGAAATATACATAGATATATATATATATATATAACAGATAGATAGATAGATAGACAAATAGACAGACAAATAAATGATAGATAAATAGTTAGATAGATAGGTAAATATATAGATAGACAAATTGATAGATAAATAGTTATATAGGTAGATAAATATATAGATATATAGATAGAAATAAAGAAATAAATAAATAAAGATAGATAGATATTAGATATAAATAGATATATAGATATAAATAGATATATAGATAGATATATAGTTTGATAGAATCATATATAGATATATAGATAGATCGATCAATCGATAGATAGATATATAAATAGATAGACAAGTAGATTGACCTACAAATAGGCAGATAGATAGGAATACATATATATATATATATATATATATATATACACACATATTAAATAGACAACTAGATAGATAGACATATATACAATTAGACAGATATACAGATAGATAGGTAGAGGTTTATACAACTATATATATAAACATATCAATAGAAAGAAAGAAATATAGATTAATAGATAAATAGATAGATAAATAGATATGTAGATAGATAGGTAGATAGATAGGTAGAAATATAGATAGGATTATAGATATATCTATCTATCTATCTATCTATGTGTCTTTCTATCTGTAGATATTTTTATATATCTATATGTACATCTATCTCTGTATCTATCTCTCTGTTTATCTATCTATTTATCTATCTACCTTTCTAACAATTTGTCTATAAATTTGTCTATCAATCAATCTATATATCTATGTATCTATCTTTCTATCTATATATCATCTCTATTTTGTTATCTATTTGTTTATCTACTTGTCTATCTATCTTTCTATCTACATATCTTTTTGTCTAACTATCTATCAGTCTATTTATCTATATATCTATTTATTTATCTATCAATCTATTTGTCTATATATCAGTCTATCTTATTATCTATATATTTGTTTATCTATCTATCTATCTATCAATCAATTAATCTGTCTATTTTACTATCTTTGTATCTATCTATCTAAGTGTCTATCTGTCTATCTATCTTTCTATCTATCTATTTATTCTTCTATCTATATATCTATATATATCGTTATCTATTTTTCTAAAAACGTGTATAACACTCTATCTATATATATCTATTTATCTATATTTCTATCTTTTTGTTTTTCAATCTATCTATCAATCTATCTGTCTATCAATCTTTAAATCAATGTATCTATTAATCTATCTATTAAAATTACTATCTGTATATCTATATATCTATTTTTTTATCAATATATCTATCAATCTATTTGTCTATCTGTCTATCTATTTATTTATCTATATGTCTATCTATCTCTCTATCTATCTATTTATCTATTTGTCTATCTAATTATCTATCTATCTAATTATCTATCTATCTCTCTTTCTATCTATATATCTCACAATCTATTTGTATATCTATCTTTCTTTCAATCTCTTTGTCAATCTGTCTATCAATATAAATATCTACCTATATATATATATATCATTCTATCTCTCTATATATCTATTTATTTCTCTATCTATTTGTCTTTCTATCTGTCTATCTATCCCTCTATCTATTTGTCTTTCTATCTGTCTATCTATCCGTCTATCTATTTCTCTATCTATCATTCTATTTACTATCAGTCAATCAATAAATCAATCTAACTATCAATCAATCTATCAATCTATCTATCGATTAATCTATCTATTTATCTATTTATATGTCTATCTATCTATCTATATATTTATCTCTCTATCTGATAATCTATCTAACTATATAACCATCTATTTATCTATCTTTATTTATAACTATCTATATATCCATCCATCTATCTATCTATATGTTTTTCTATTTCTCAATCTTTTCCTCTATCTATTTTTAATTCTATCTTTCTATCAATCTATCTATAAATCTCTCTATCAATCTATCTATCAAACTATTTTTTAATCAATCAATCTAACTATCTATCTATTAATCTATATATCTACCTATCTATCATCTTTTTCTCTCTATCTACTTATCTATCTATCTATCTATCAATCTCTCTATTAATCTATCTATTAATCTATTAATAATCAATCTATCTATCCATCTATTTATTTCTTTAAATAGAATCATAGTCAATTGGTTGAAGGACCATAGAACCCTCAACTTGTTGATGAGCAGTTGTCACACATTCCTCCTTTAGGTCCTGAGATAAAATAGAGAAAAAAACTATTCTAAATTTACAAAAAATAAAATAAATATTTTGCATTCAAAATAATTTTCATATTGTACTATAGTTTTTTGAAATCTAATTAATATAAAAATTTCTTATAGCAATCATCTAAGACTTGTTGTCAACATACTGACCATCCACTTTCTTCACATGCATCTTCCTGAAAATCTCATAAAAATTTGGATCTCGACCGAATTCTCTAGCCTAGAATATGTTGTTATTAAGTCATAAAAAAACAATGATAAAAAAATTTAACAAAATTAATTAAACCATGCAGAGATTTTATTTATTGGACTATTAGGACAAAAACAAAATATAGAAATGTTTAGAATTTTAAATTTGTACCAAATCTCGAGAATGCTCAATGCTCGACTTTGAACCTCCAGTGTGTCGACTGATTCTTGTACCTAGTCTAGCTACCTCACTTCTTAAATTTTTACTGATAATATTTGATTTTTTCTTCACATCTGGCTACTCCCAATAATTAAACCACTCAGGCCAGTCTTCCTCGGATATAAAATAAGACATTTCTTTCATTTTATTTAATTAATGGACAAAATCAGAATACCGTTGAGCAAATTTGATATTCCATAATGACTTTATCTTTCCATCAAATTTGGGTGCACATGTGCATTGATTCTATAAATATAAAAATGATAAAATAATTTATTGTAACAACAAGAACATAATTATTTACTATTTGAATAATAACCAACATAAAAGTTAAGTAATTAGATAATTATTTTTCAATTCTTTTGTTTTGTTATTTTTACCTAAAAGTCATTAAAATATGACTGTTTTGTAGATTCAGAAACTTTCTTTAAGGAGAAAGCTTTAGAATCAGCCATTTTCTTGAAAGCCTTTGTAATTATAGTCGAACACTTGTGAGCTGGAATAAAACTGTACAAATAAATAAAAACCATTGAAAACAAGCTAATCATAACAATATAAAAAAACCACTAACAATAATATCAAAATTTTTTTTTCTAATCATTTTTATATCTTTCTTTTACCTCTCATCCACAATCTCAATTTCTAACTTTACACTGATTGTAGAGGAAGGCTCAACATTTGATGATGTTGTTGGTATTATAAATGAGGGAACAATCGGTGTAAAATGTGGTGTAGAAGATAGAGATGGATCAAAAGTTTGTGCAGGAAGCACAATGGATGGTGGGCTTACATCTGATAAAGGTAATAGTAGAGGTCTCAATGATGGTGATGGTGATAGAAATGGAGATGGTGATTGCGATGTTGAAGTCTGGATATGGTGGCTATGAGATGGTACTGATTCTGCAACATGATGTAACATACTAGATGAATTTGGTTTATTTCTGTGTCCACGCCCACCTCCACCATGGCCACATCCTTTAGGCACCATCTACTATACAAAATAAAACATAGAACAAAAAATAGGGATATGATGAACAAGCATGCATTTTTGAATAAAACACACCGATAGATTTCAATAAAATATAAAAAGTCTTTGATAGTTTAACTTTATAATAAAATTATAACAATTTAATTATCGGCATCACTATCATCCTCTAGTGGATCTTCTGATATTTCATCTGATTTCGATAGAAGTTCGAACTCATCTTTAGATAGAAATTGATCATCTTCAATTTCTATTGTGCCACCATTTGAATCACATAAATTTTCTAGATCTTCATCGACATTCACAGGCTCAAATTATTTATGTCATCTTCTTGGAATGCCAGTGCATTTTCTATGTCTGCACTTCTTTGTTGTGATGTTGGTAACTCAAATTTTGACCGAGCTTTGATTTTGAAAATTACCCACCAATCTCTCTTATCACGAGATAAATTTGGATATGTACAATAATATACATGAGTAGCTTGAACTGCCATAATAAATGGCTCATATCGATTATATTTGTGTTTATGGTCAACATCTACTAGCTTATAATCCGAATGAATCTTTGAGCTCACATTTCATGTAGGATCAAACAACTTGCATTTAAATAATACAATCCTATTATTTTTGAGTCCAGGATACTCCAACTCAATAACTTCTTTGAGTTGACCATAATAATCAATCTCATCTGCACTATAACATGAGCCTTTAATGCATACACCACTATTCATTATTATTTTAGAAGAACCGTGCCCGATTGTGTGAAACTTATATCCATTAACATGAGCCTTAATACCCAAAATAGGTTGTCACATATCTAAACGGGCCTTTACTTAGATTCTGAATGAAAATATTTGAACCTCCATTTGATATTCAATTGCCTGTGACATTAATTTAAAAAATGATATTAACAAATAAAAGATACTAATAAATTAAATAATTCAAAAATAAAAAACTTAATTATACTCACATAATTTTTTAACCAATTCATAAATTTAGTTTCTAGTATATAATCGACATCATTGCTGGAAATTGCTGGATGCCTATATTTTAATTGCTCAACATAAATACTACACAAATATAAAATGAGAGAAAAAAATGTACATCAATTTTTAATAATTCCTATTAAAGATAAAATTAAACTATGATTAAGCCTACAACCATTTTGGGTATACATACTCAATATATGGTACAACCTCCTCACAATTAAGTAAAACATAGCTCCGTGTTACTTTGTACTCTTCATCTTTCTTACATCAATTCATTGATCTTCCAAATGCTTTTCCAAGGTGCTTGAATATAGATAGTTTGTCCATAGAATAATCTTCCACCATCACATGACATTCATAATTCCATGACACATTTCTATTCTTTGTATTGACATTATCTCAAACTAATAAGAACAAAATGATGATGCTTCTTCTACTAAATATGTATTGCAAATTGAACCTTCAACTTTTCCTTGTTTCTAACATTCAATATCAATTTATGAAGATACCTACATCCATAATTTTAGGTTTTAATTAGATTAAATTACAATTATACTTAAAGTACTAAATAATAAAACAGATCAAATTATATGTATTTATCTCTAAAAAAAAGATACATCCATATGACTTGTATTGGCTCTTCAATCCTTGCTTCATATGCCAAATGGACTGACAAATGCTCCATCGAGTCAAAAAAACCGAGTGGGAATATCCGTTCAAGCTTACAGATAATAAGTGGAATGTCATTCTCCAGCCTCACAATGTCATCTATTTTGATTGTGGTTGCAGTTAGCTATTTGAAAAACAAAGTAAGTTCTGTAAGGACCTTCCAAACACTTAGTGGAAGTAATTCATGGAATGCAATTGGTATTAATCTCTGCATAAATACATGATTGTCAGAACTTTTCATTCCAAATAACCTAGGATTCTTCATATCCATGCATCTACCCATATTTGACACATATCCATCAGGGAATTTCAAATTTTAAACCCATTCACACAATATCATATAGATAGATATATTGTTTGATAGAATGATAGCCAAATTGATAGACATATATATAAACAGATTGACAAATAGACAGATAAATAGATAGCCAGATACAAATAAAGAAAGATTGATAGATACATAGACTAACATATAGATAATTAGACAAATAGATGGATAGATAGATAGTTATATAGATGTATATATATATTAATAGTTAGATAGATAGATAAAGAGATAACAAATATACAGATAGAGGGTTCGACAAATATAAAAATATACATATTGATAGATATACATATAAAAAAATAGATAGATAGATAGATTGATTGATTGACATATAGATGAATAGATAGATAGTTAGTTTGATAAATCATAAGATAGTGAGATTAAAGGATGGAAAGCTGGACATATTGATAGATATGCAGATAGACAGAAAGACATATAGATAGAATGACATATAGAATGATAGATAATACATACATACATATATATATATATATATATAGATAAATTGATAGATAGACTATTGATAGATATACAAATAGACTTTAGATACATAGATAGATATATAGATTGATAGGTAGACAAATAGACAGATAGATAAATATACATATAAATAGATAGACATATTGACAAATACACATATACACTAATAGATTGATTGAAAAATAGATATATAGATAGATCAAAAGATAGACAATTAGGTAGATAGATAGATTGGACGACAAACTGACATATAGATAGATAAATAGGTAGGTAGGTAGATAGATAGATAAAGAGAGATCGTTAGATAGAGATATAGATAGATATATAGATAGAGAAAAAGATAGATAGATAGACATATAGACAAATTAATAGATAGAAAGATAAATAGATATATAAATTAATAGATAGAGAGATTAAGAGAAAGCGAGATAGATAGATATACAAATAGATAGATAGATGGATAGATAGATAAATAGATATATAGTTACACACAAATATAGATAAATAGGTACACACACACACACACACACACACACACACATATATATATATATATATATATATATATATATATATAGAAAAATATACAGATAGACAGATACAAATAAAGATAGATTGAAAGATACATAAATTGGCAGATCGACAAATAGATAGATAGATAGACAGTTAGATAGATATTCAGATATATAGATATATAGATATATATATTCATAGATATATAACATATTTAATATACATATATATATATATATAACTATATATAAATGTATTTAATAATATGTATATCAACATATTACTATATATAAATGTATTATCTACATCAATACAAATACATAGTCATATGTCTAAATATATATAATTACATGAAAAACTGTATATAACTTCATCTACAACATTTATAACTACATGCTTCAGAAACTTAATATCCATTCATATCATTCATCTCATTCTTATATGTTTTTTTGGACATTGAATAAATCTTTATCATTTTCCCATATATTTTAGGAACTTAAATTTAAATTTTTCAACCTTAAATGTATTTTTATTGTATTTTTATATGTTTTTATAAATCATTATGATTTAATATGTTTAGGGTTTGTATTTTTGTTTCACTAAATATCATTGAACTAAAATTGATTTAAAATAAAATGTTCATTTGTTAAAATTCATGTTGTAAATTTCAAAACAAATAATAATATATTTGTGTAATAAATATTATAAAAAATTTCTAAAATATATATGTGTAGTTTCAATTTACAAAGATAAAACATTAAAAATAAAATTTTTTTACAAAATAAAATTTATCATAGACGTTAATATATTAATAAAAAATTTATATAGAAAAAAAAATTTTATTATCTATTTATGAACTATATTTTCATTTTTAACATAATAGTAAAAATATAATAAATCACAAATATGTCACCTTCATTTATTTATATGAGTATAATGATAGTTATTTTAATATAAATATTTAAAAAACAACTTTTTGAATAAAATAGAAGCTCATATATTTAATTTATAATTTTATTTTACGCTTTAATATATATCACACACACACACACATACACACCCGCTTACACACGCACACACAAATATTTGTTTTAAATATAAAGAATTTACAATATTTTATAAATTGTGTACAATATATAATATCTTATTTAATTAAATTTTCAAAATCAAAAAATTTTAAATACATTTAAACACACACACACAAACACACACACAACCATATATATATATATATAATAGTTTCATGTGTAACTTTAAAAATATATTTCGTATATAGGTATATGTGTGTGTTTGTGTGGGTGTATAGTAGTATATCCATACATACAAGTATATACCCACTACTTTGAAAATGTAGATACATGTGTAAAAATATACAAAATTACAAAAATGTGTATGCTGATATATAATGTATAGTAATGTATATGGAGGTATAAATGTGTGTGTGTGTAGTGCAGTGTATATGCACATATATATTTATGCATTTATATCTAAATATCAACATTAATTTTGAGAAGAAAAATACTTGAGCACATAAATATTAACATGTTCCACAAATTCATGAGAGCATGAGCAAAAAGTGATATTATTGCAAGATACTACTAATCTCCCATCTATAACACTTTGCCTCAAAATTTGATCAAAGTACTACTTGGAATGATAAGGTTCTTTCAATACTACATACCATGAAGTTACATTTTCATTCAATACTATAATTTGTTCATATAAAAAAAATCTATCTAATATCTTTTAAAACAACTCTTCTATCTTTTTTTTTCTAGTCTTGATAAGCTATTTTTAATTTTGATTATATGTACATTTCTTATCTCATATATTTAGTTCTAACTATTGTAAAAGTAAAATCCTTTAAATCAATCTAGGCCTAATATCGTTCTTTTCTATGAGCTATTTGATTATAGAATAATTAGTATATACTATGACTTTGGTTCTCACTAAATATGATATTAACTTGCCAAAAGAAAAGATTGTTGATACAAGTTCTTTCTCTATAGTTGTGTAATTCATCTGGGCATTTGAGAATGTGTTGTTATCATAGTATATGATAACTATTTATAAATATTTGTAAACTATATAAAACTCTTCATAATTATATTTACCTATATTTGTAACAATGTAAACTATTTTTATAACTATATCCATAACTATATATAACTATTTTTTAACTATATAATATTTTATAACTATATGTGTAATTCTATATAACTATATTTTTAACAAAAAATATCATATGAATAATAATATATAACTATATATAATTGTATTTTACTATATGTATAACTATAAAAATGTTATATATAACTATATCTTTAACTACATACATATTTATAACTATATGTGTATAACTATATATAAATATTTGTATAACTATGTAATACTTTATATAATTAAATATAACTATATTTGAATCTATGTATACATATATGTATTCATATATTTAAATCTATATATTTATTTATAACTTTGTATATATTTATGTATAACTACTTATAACTACTTGTATGAATATATTTATATATAATTATATGTTTAACTATATATAACTCTATTTTTAATTATATATACTATAGGTATAAAAAAATATATAGGTTGACCTCCCTCACTGGTGACCATCTCTTGAGGTTAATTGATTCTGTTTCTTTCTCTCATAAGATCTCTTTACTGCCATACGAAAAAGGGATTAAGATTTAGTGGAATAAATGGGGTTGACTTTCACAAAGCTGCTCAACAGTAGGCTGTTTGCCAACAATGAGATGAGGCTTTTGATGCTAGGTCTTGATGCTGGCGGTAAGACAACCATTCTGTATAAGTTGAAGCTCGGTGAAATTGTGACCACAATTCCTACTATTGTCTTCAATGTAGAGACTGTTGAATACAAAAACATCAATTTCACTATGTGGGATGTTGGGGGTCAAGACAAGAAACGCCCTTACTCAAAGGAATTACTTCCAAAATACCTAATGTCTCATATTTGTGGTTGACAGCAATGACCGAGATCAAGTTGTTAAAGCCAGAGATGAGTTGCATAGGATGCTAAATGAAGAAAAGCTTTGAGATGCAGTTTTTTTGGTTTTTGCCAATAAGCAAGATCTTCCCAATGCGATAAAAGCAAATGAAATTTCTGACAAGCTAGTACTTCACTCTCTTCTCCAACTCCATTGGCACATTTAGTGTACCTGTGCTACCTTTGGCGAGGGCCTCTACGAGGGTCTTGATTGGCTTTCCAATTACATTGTCAGCAAGTCATAAACAAATTTAGCAGAATGAGGCAAACTTTGTTGACATATCTAGACGTGGATCTAATCTTTGCCTATTTTTGCTTGAGTTTTGTTAAGTTATGTTGATGTCATCATCTGTTTCTAGGGGGTTTCAAATTGTATTTATATTTATATATTACATGCCTAAAATACATGACCACATTTACTTTGTTCTGATCTGTTGTAAGCTGAACATTTTTTTTCGGTTTTGTTTCTTTTTGCCATTGGATCCCAAAGGTATAAAAACATATAACTATAAATAATTATCTTTGACTATATGCATAACTATAAAATATTATACATAACTATATTTAAAAATATAATTAACACCATATATTTAATATACATTTTTATATATTAGTATATAAAAATGTATTTTATCATATATATACCTATAGATAACTATATATATACATATATAAAATTATATAAAAATATATATATACCAACATGTTTAAATATATGTATAACTATATGTTTAACTAAATGTATATCCACATGTAACTATATTTATAATTACATTCATACAACATTATGCTTAACTATATGTGTTTAACTATATATAAATATTTGTATAACTATATATAAATATTTGTATAACTATATAACACTCTATATAATTAAATATAAGTATATTTGTAACTATGTATGCATATATGTAAATCAATATATTTATTTATAACTTTATATATTTATGTATAACTATTTGTATGAATATAGTTATATATAACTATATGTTTAACTATATAAAAATATTTATAGCTATATGTACTATATGTATAATAAAATATAACTATAAATAATTGTATCTTATTAAATGTATAACTATAAAAATCTTTATGCATAACTATATTTAAATATATAATTTACAACTTATATTTAATATACATTTGTATATATTAGTATATAAAAATATATTTTACTTTATCTATTCCTATACATAACTATATGTATAAATATATAAAATTATATGAATAAATATATATACCTACATGTATAAATATAAGTATAACTATATGTGTAACTATATGCATAACCACAAGTAACTATATTTATAATTACAAGGTTAACAACATATAACAATGTGTTTAATTATATGTGTATAACTATATATAAATATTTGTAAAACTAAATAAAACTTTATATAATTAAATATAACAATATTTGTAACAATATATACATATATGTATACATATATGTAAATCTATATATTTGTTTATAACATTGTTTATATTTATGTATAACTAAATATAACTACTCGTATGAATACATACACACACACACACACACACACACACACACACACACACGTATGTATGTCTGTATGTATATAACTAAATGTTTAATGATATATAATTTTTTATAACTTTATATATTATACGTATAATAACATATAACTATAAATAATTATATCTTACTATATGTATAACTATAAAAACATTATACATAACTATATTTAAAAATATAATTAACAACATATATTTAATTTACATTTTAATATATTAGTATCACTAATGTATTTTAGTATATCCATACCTATACATAACTATATGTATAAATATATGAAATTATATGAAAAAATATATATACATACATGTATAAATATAAGTTTAACTATATGTATAACTATATGTATGATCACATGTAACTATATTTATAATTATATGTATAAAAACATACAACATAATGTTTAACTATATGTGTATAACTATATATAAATATTTGTATAACTATAAAAAACTCTATATAAATAAATATAACTTTATTTTTAATTATTTATACATATATGTAAATCTATATAATTGTTTATAACTTTGTATACATTTATGTATATCTACTTATAATTACTTGTATAGATATATCTATATATAACTATATGTTTAACTATATTTAACTATTTATAACTACATTTACTATATGTATCCTAAGATATAATTATATATGGGATAATACTAATTTGTTGCACTAACTTGAAATTAAATGGCAAAAGATATAATAATATCAAAAATATGTAAGCACATAGCATGAGAGTGTCCATTGGTCAGGCTCATATATGGTATAAAACAAATAAGGGTCGTACTCTTAACTAATCTGAGGCCTTGGGGCTCAGGCTCATATATGAACTTATGTATGACAAAAGATGTAATATTTGACAGGCTTTTATAGAAGAAATTTTTTTTATGTAATTACAATGCATGGGTCCCATATTTACCAATTTCAGCTTTATCAAAATGAGGCCTAGTATATATTATCTTTATTATTCCTAAAATATTTTATTTTTACACTCTCTTTATCTCTAAACATCATTACTAGACATCTTTTAGATTTATGTAACGCTGTATGACAATTAACTTTAATTTGTGTTTGTTCATTTCTATAATAATTGTTTTTATATATCTGGGAATATGTTTGTGTCCCTGAATTTTTTGGGTAGAGTTTTAGCCTATTATAATAATTGGTTCATTTCTAAAGCTATGAGATGAGCCAAATAATTAATTCCACGCAAACACAGGTTAGTTCTTTACATTCTTATTTTTTTGCAGATATGTGTCAACGTAGTTCAGATCTACGACTGCATGTTATCAGTTATTGGTTTGTAAATGTAGTTTGTTATGCTCCATATGCAAATGTAACAATGTTCTCTATCTGCGTGGAGTACCAGAAGAAAAAGAACGAGAAATGCTGACCATGCCTGAGAGACCTATATGCGTGTTTTTTAAATCTTGTATTATTTTCTTCTGTTGTCTTTGATGGTATGTGTATTTGCATTAAAGTACAAGTGTGTGTATCATCTTATGCTATGTGATTATATATACATACATATAGTACTATAGTATATACATACATATATACTTGGTATAAATGTAAATATATATTAAGTATATATCTACGTATATACTGAGTATATAAGTACGTATATACTGAGTATATACATATATACTCAGTATATAAGTACTTTATACTATAGTATATACGTACGTTTATATCGATATTTACATAAGTAGGTGCATATATTTATTTGTAGACATGTATATATTATTAGACATACACACCTATTTACACGCAGACATACTTTTGAATATATAATTGTTCGGGCTGGTCTGAACATCATCGTGCATTGCTCACAGATGTAGGCAATAAAAGTATGGATATTAGACTTTTCTTAAAGCTTTGGAAAGATATTTCTGGTCTAGGCCAGCCATGTAGATAGAGGTTGGCCTTTAAATCTTAGTAATGTATTAATATGCAATTATCACATGGTACAAAGCGAACGTATAAATAAATATGTTATTTTGCTCTAGATCCTGTAATGATTGGTTCTAATTGTACTAGGTTTTAGAATGATGATAACGATGATGCTCATGTAATGTCGTGTAATTCTGGTCGAGGAGGAATATTGGGTCCTATTTTGGGAGAAGCAGCTCACCGCCTCATCAAAAACTCGCTCAATCTCAAATTCATCAGTCGAGCATCATTGCCCACCATACATTTATTATCAGCAGTAATAGAGGCAGCAGTAGTGGTAGTAGCGGCAGTAGTGGCAGCGACGGCTATGGCTGCAATGGTGGTAGTGACGACTATGGCTGCAATGGTGGCAGTGACGACTATGGTGGCAGCGATGGCAGCAGCGCAATAGCGGCAGCAGGGGCAACAGCACAGCGGCCGTAGTAGGGGTAGCTGTGGCTGCGGTAGCTACAGCAGCAATGGCAGTAGTAGCAGCAGCAGCAATAGCGACAGCAACGGCAGCAGCAGCAGTGGCAGCAGTGGCAACAGCGGCAGCAGCGGCAACGGTAGAAACTATTTAGAAAGAAATTTTTTGGTCGCTAAATTTATATAGCTATGAATAATTTTTGTCGCTAATATTTAGCATTGAGCACTTTATCTTGGGAAAGCTTTCGGCGTTATATCCGTTTAGCGACGAAAAATCTAAATTAGCTTGCTAATTTAGCTAGGAAAATTATTTTTTTAATTAGGGATTTTTCCGTCGCCAAATTTTTAGCTAGGGACAATTTCACTCACTAAATTTTAGCAACGAGCATTTTAGATAAGGAACCAATCCATCATTAATCCATCATTAATCCATCATTAATCAATCGCTATATCCCATTTAGTGATGAAAATGCCCATTTAGCTAGGGAATTGTCTCTATGTATATCGGATTTTTCTTGTAGTATATAGATTGATATATAGATAGATAGAAAAATAAATAAATAGTATAATAGATAGAAAAATAGAAAGATTTACATAAAGATAGATAGACAGATAAATAAATAGACATATTGGCATATTGACAAATAAATAGATAGATAAATACACAGATAGGGATATAGACTGATAAATATATATAGAGATAGATAGATAAATAGATAGACAGAAAGAAAGATAGATAGGTAGATTGAGAGATTGACATATTGATAGATTGACATATTTATAGATTGATATATAGACATGTAGACAAATAAAAAGATAGAGAGATAGACAGATTGATTGATTGATTGATTGATTGATCGACATATAGATAGAAAGATAAAAAGATGCATAGACAACTTGATAGATAGATAGAAACATAGACACATAGGAAAATAGAAAGATAGATAAATATATAAATAGATCGGTAGAAACATAGATAGTTATATAGACATAAAGACATATAGGGAGATAGATAGATAAATAAATTAAATGATTGATTTATTGAGTGATAGATAGACAGATAGACTAATAGAATGATAGACAAAAACATAGATAGATAGATAAACAGATAGATCAATAGATAGAAATATAAATAGATAGATAGATAAACAAATAGACATATAGAAAGATTGAAAGAATGCCAGATAGATATGTAAATAGATAGACAGATAAATAGAAAAAAACATAGAAAACTAGATAGAGAGATAAATTTAGATAGAGAGATATATAGATAGATATATGCACACATAGTTTTAAAAAATAGATAGACACATATATAGGTAGATATATCGAAAAATTGATAGATAAATAGATAGACAGATTGATAGATTGATAGATTCGTATATTTATAGATAGATAAATTGACTGATAGATTTACAGATATATAAATTTATAGATAGATAGATTTACAGATAGAAAGATAGACAAATATAAAGATAGACTAATAGACTAATTGGCAGATAAATAGATAGAAAAATTAAAATACAAATGGATAGGAAGATTGACACATCGATAGATAAATAAATAGACAAATTTATAAATAAATAACTAGATAGATAGATAGATAGAAATATAGATAAATAGATATACACATAAACCAATAGATAGATATATAGATAGACAGATAGATAGATAAACACATATACAGATAGACACATAGACAAATAGATAAGTATATAGGTAGTAAAATAGTTAGATCAATAGTTAAAAAGTTAGAGAAATAGATTGACAAATAGACATGAGGATAGAAAGATAGATAGAAAGATAGACTAATAGACATATAGATAGATAGTTAGATAGATAGATAAATTGAAAGTTAGATAGATAGTAATATAGAAACATAAATAGAAAGATAGATAGATGAAGAGATTAATAACAAATAGACAAATAGATAGAAATATAGATAAACATACTGATAGTTTTATAGATTTATAGGTTTCCAGATAGATAGATAAAAAAGTGGATAGATAGACAAATAGACAAATAGATAGACATGCCAAAAATAGATAGAAAAATGAATAAATAGATAGACAAATAGACAGATAGAAATATTGATAGATTGACTGATAGACGGATAGATAGATAGATACATAGGTATAAATGAAGACAAGTAGAGATATAGATTGATATATACATAGAAAAATAGATAGATAGATAGATAAGCAGATAGATAGATATATAGATAGATAGATGTATAGAAAAAAATAGATAGATAGATAGATGCACAAATAATAAACACATAGATAAATAGAAAGATAGCAAAATAGATATGTAGATAGGTATATAGAATGATAGATAAATAGATATAAAGATAGATAGATAGATAAACAGATAGACAGATAAATAGATAAATAGATAGACAGGTAGATAGACAAATAGATAGATAGATAGATAGACAAATAAACACATTGATAGATAGACAAATAGATATGTAGATAGTGAGACAAATAGATAGAAAGATAGAAAGATAGATAGAAATAAAGAGAGATATATAGATAGATAGATTGATTGATTGACAAATAGACAGTTAGACAAATAGACAAATAGAAAGTTAGACAGATATATATATATATATACACTCATAGATAGAAAGTTAGATAGATAGATAGATAACCATATAAACAGATAGATAGATATATAGATAGATAGATAGATATATAGATAGATAGACAGATAGATAGATAGAAAATTAGATAGATAAATAGATAGACAAATAAATAGAGAGTCGGCTAGATAGATAGATAGAAATATTGACACATAGACCGATTGAAAGATAGATAGATATATAGATACATTGATAGACACAGACAAATAAACTCTTAAATATATATACAAATAGATTGATAGATAGATTGACAGATTGGTATATTTTTAGATAAATAGATAGACAAAGAGATAGATAGGCAAAAAGATACACGAATAAATAGATATACATATAGAGAGATAGTAAGATTGATAGATTAACATATTAAAAGATTGACAAATAGACAGGTCGATACATAGATAGATAGATAGTCAGATAGATAGATATATAGTTGTTAGATAGGCAAATAGAAAGATATATAGATATAAATATAGTTAGAAAGATAGATATACACATAGTTAGATATACACATAGACACATATATAAGTAGATATGTATACAATTAGATAGATAAAAAGATAGATAGATTGACTGATTGACTTATTGATAGATTGGCAGATAAATAGATAGATAGATAGATATATAGATAGATAAATAGATAGACACACTAGTAGATTAATAGATAGACCAAAAGACAGATAGATAGATATATTGATTGATTTATTGATTGATTGATTGATAAATGGATAGATAGAAAAAATGATAAATAAACAAATTGATAGTTATATCAAAGTAAAACATAGACAGATAGACAAATAAAATGATAGATAAATAGACAAATAGATAGATAGATGATAGATAGATAGATAAAAACATAGACAGATAGATAGATAAATATGTGTTATATATATACAAATAGATAGATTGATTTAAAGATAGAAAGATAGATAGATCGATCGATAGATAGATAGATATATAGATAAAGAGACATATAGACAAATTCACAAATAGATAGATAGATAGATATAAGATAGATAGCTAGATAGATAAACATATATTTTAATAGTGAGATATACAGATAGATAGATAGATAAGCTGACAGAAGATAGACAAACAGATAGATAAATAGATAAACAGATATATATTTGACATATAGATATATAAATAGACATAAAGATTGATATAAAAATATTTAGATAAGTATATAGATAGAGAGAAAGAGAGGCAGGAAGATAGATAAATAGATACACATACAGATAGATAGATAAGTAGATAGATAAATAGGCAGATAGATAGATAGATAGATAGACAAATAGAAAGATAAATAGTTAGTTAGATAGATAGATATATAGATAGATAAATAGATAGATAGAAAGGAAGATAGATAGATAGATAGACAAATATATAGATAAATAGACAATTAGATAGATAGATAGATAGACATATAGATAGAAAGATACCTAGATACATAGATATATAGATAGACCGATAGATAGAGAGACATTTAGATAGATAGACAAATAGACATTTAGACATTTAAATAGATTGACAGTTAGATAGATAAATATATAGATAGATAGATAGACAGATAGATAGATACATAGATAGAAATACAAATAGATAGATTGATACATAGATTGATAGTTAGATAGATAGAAAGATATGAAGATATGTAGATACACATATAGATAGATAGACAGAATGATAGAGAGACAGATAGACAAATAGACAAATAGATAGATAGACAGTTAGAGAGATAGATTGATATACAAATATAAAGATAGACAGAAAGAGAGATAAATAGATTGATCAATTGAAATAAATAAAGATAGATAGATAAAAATATAGATAGATAGACATATAGAATGATAGATTGATATGTAGATATATATATATATATATAGAAAAATTAATAGATAGATATATTTATAGATAGTTATGTATATATAAGATACATAGATAGATGGATAGTTAAATAGATAGTTAGGTAGAGAGATATAGATAGATATATAGATAGATAGATACATATAAAGACAAATAGATAGATATATTGATAAATTGATAGATAGACCTATATATAGATAGACATATAGGAAAGATAGATAGATATATAGACAAATAAACAGATAAATAGATTGATAGTTAGATAGATAGATATATAGATAGATAAATATGTAAATAAATAGGAAGATCGATAGATATATTGATGGATTGATAGATTGATATATAGATAAATACATAGAGAGAGAAAGATAAATAGATAGATAGATAGATATATAGATAGATAATTAGATAGTTAGATCATCATTTAGTCAGATAGTTAGATAGATTGATAGACAGATAGAAAGATATATAGATAGAATGATTGATTGATAGAAAAATAGACACATAGAAAAATAGATAGATAGTTCGATAAATAGATTGATTGATTGGTAGATAGATAGACATGTTTATAGATTGACAGATAGATAGATAGATAGATAGACAATTAGATAGATAGACATATAGACATATATACACATAGAAAGATAGACAGACTAACAGATAGATAGATAGATATACATACTTATAGGCAGATAAGTTTATAGACAGATAGATAGATAAGGAGATGCATAGATAAACAAATTGTCAAATAGTTAGTTCGGAAAATAGACACATAGGCAAATTTACAAATAGACATATAGATAGATAGATAGATATACAGATAGATGGATACACATATTTATAAATAAATAGATTAACTGATAGATAGATAAATGGAAAGACACATTTATAGATACACATTATGATAGATAAATAGTTGATAGATAGATAGATAGACAAATAGATAAATTGATATATAGAAAGATAGAAAAATACACAGATTGACACATAGACACAAAGACAAATAGATAGATTGACAAATAGACATACAAACATATAAAGATATAGACATAAATATAGATAGATTTATAAATAGGTAGATATAAAGATAGGCAGATAGAAACATAGAAAGAATAACAGATAGAAAGATAGACATGCAACAAGAAAAATCACAAATAGCTAGGGAAAATCCCCTTGCTAAATTTTTTTTTCGTCGCTAAATTGTATATAACGATGGAATAATGATGGAATATTTCCCAAGCTATAGTGCTTATCGCTAAAAATTTACAAGGAAAATATTTCCTAGCTAAATTAGCATGAAAAAAATCCCTAGCAAAAATAGCGAGGGAAAATTCCTTAGCTAAAATTAGAGAGGAAAAAAATCACTAGCTATTTTCATTCCAAAATTATTTCATATTTTAAATTTTTTACATAAAATTTAATTACATATTTTTAAATTTTTATATTAAATTTAATAAAACATAAATTATAAACCATTATTTATAATTTAAAAAAAATAAAATCAATTAATAAAATAATTTGATACAATATGTTAAACAATTAAAATAGAAACATAAAAAAACTTGATTACATCTTATTCTGCATCAATGTATCTAATCACAGTGTATAAAGTTTAATCTATCCGTGAAATTGATATTGTTTTCTTTCCCCTAGCTTCTCAAGAACTGCATACTGCTCTAGCACCTGAGCATGTCCCTCCATGGCCAACATCTTCAAGTTATTTTTCTCTGGTACTCCATGTAGATAGATAACTTTGTTACACTTGCATATGGAGCATAACATACTACATTTACAACTAATAAAGAACAAAATACTATGTCACTGATAAATAGATAGACTAGTGCTTGCAACACCAACTGTCATTTGCTAGAAATTTCACATAACAAGATAATCATTAGATTATTTTTAAATTATCATATCAAGATTTTTCCAAGTTTTCTAGTAAACATCTCATCAGCATAATCTTCTATTTTGCCTAGTTTCACGCATCAGTCCATGGATAATTAAAAGAAAGTTAGAAAGTACCAAACAAAATAGAAATGGAAGTTGAAATGATAACTAGATGCATGGTATTGAATTTTTGCACACCTGTAGGTTCATATAGGAATCCAACAAAGCAAAGAAACTTGAAAGAAACCAAAAAAATGAGAAAAAAATGCAATGCACAGAAAAATAACACATGGTAGCCCACCTATGTATTTTATTCCCCACTTGAATTTTACAATGACCGTCTTCACAGTCAAATTATTAAGAAAAGGCTTGGGATTAATGGGTATGGTCTGCAATATTCAACAATAAAAAACTAATGAACGATGCTATCACTACTAAAAATTACGATAATACCTCCCAAAATACTGACCAAAAAATTCGATCACTAATTGTTGTCCAAAATACGACCAGTTAGCGACCAAAAAAGAGAAACAAAAAAAAAATTTTACCGACCAAAGACCCACCATAATTACCAATCAAATATTTTTGGTCGGTAATCAGTTTGTAGAGTGGTTATCGAATATATTACCGATCATTTAACAACCTAGCATTATACTTAATCGATATAGCCTTTTTTCAAATTATATATAGTTTCATACATACCAACCATTTACTGACCAAATATATAGGTCGGTAATTACTGACCAATTCAAGATTAATTTATAGATTTGAAGAGGCACATTGGAAAAAAATCTTTCAACGAAATTCCCGACCAACTAATGACCATATATTACGTACCAAATATATTTGGTCAGTAATATGGTCTGTAAATAAAAAGGGAAGTAGAGAAAAACATTCCCAAAAGATTACTGACCATTTAACGACAAAAATATATAACCATTAAAAATGATCGTTATAGCGGTTATCCAATATATTTTTAAGGTTATAATTTTCGACCAAACTACCGACCAAATATTTAGGTCTGTAATTACTGACCATTTCACCACCGAATACCAACCATAACTTCTGACCAAAATGTTTTTGGTCGGAAATTGTCAGTAAATTAGGATGGAAATAGCGAATAATAATTACCGACTAATTACCGACCATTTAATTTAGGTCAGAAATAACTTAATTAGGATGGAACAAAAGTGTATTACCAAATACTTATAGATTTTTCTAATTGATCGTTTGCCGACCATAATTTAGGTCAGAAATTTTTTCTAGTCGATCATTTGCCGACCATAATTTAGGTCGGAAATTCAATGTTTTAAATTTTTGATTTAAGAATCATATGCTAAGTCATTATAACCTAAAATCATCAAAACTCCATTGTTTTTCCAAAACAGAGCTGACTATAAGCATGAAATCATAAAAATTTTATATTTCTTCTGAATTTAGGAAAGTATTTCTTTGTTCTTCTTCTTCAAATATCTAATACACATCTCCGTCTCTCTGAATTATATATAGACATTCGGAAATTCGTTATTTCAGTATATTCAGGTATTAGGTTTTTTTTTCTTCTCCTAATTTCTTAAATTGTGCTTCAATTTAATTTAATCTAATATGATTTTGAGTCAACACAATTAATTAAACTATAATTTTTCATTTTTAAAATTTATACATCTACTATTTATATTTTTTAAGTTTTAGTGATTTTGATTTCAATTACATGATGTTTGCATTCGAATAATCTTAATATTAATGGTTTATATTATATAATCATATGACATTATGTATAAATATCTATACTTTAATATATATAATGATTTATGTTAATTAAAACTTTTATTTAATGTTAATCTTAAATGTCTATAATAGTATATATAAACTTTTATACATTTATATAATCGAATGTTATTATGCATAAATATCTATACTTTAATATATATAAATGTATTACATTTTAAATACACATTGATATATTTATATAAACATATAAAGTTATAGATAATTATTTATACATATGTATTAATGTTTATAAATATCTATACAAAATTTATATTAAACTATCCATTTATATATTTTCTTATATAACAATTATGTAATATTAAATGATTATACAATTTGGAAATATTTATATTTCATATTATTTTTTATATAAATATAGAATATTTATAATGTTTATATAAATGTGATATATATACTATATATTATTTATAAAAGTGTTATATATAAATATAATAATATTTAAGTAACATTTATAAAAATATTTTATTCACAAATATTATATAGATTCACGTATTAAATTATATAATAATATACCATTTTATATAAAAGTATTTTAAACTATATTTATAATAAATTAAACTACTTTTATAACTATATTTATAACTTTATATAACTAATTTGTAACTATATAATAATGTATAACTATATGTATAATTCTATATAACTATATTTCTAAAAAAATTAGTATATGTATACTAATATATAACTATATATAATTATATTTTACTAAATGTATACCTATATAAATGTTAAATATAATTATATCTTTAAATACATACATATTTATAACTATATGTGTATAACTATATATAAATATTTGTATAAATATGTAACACTATATAATTAAATATAACTATATTTATAACTCTATATACATATATGTATTCATATAATTGAATTAAAATATTTGTTTATATCTTTGTTTATATTTATGTATAACTACTTATCACTACTTGTATAAATATATCTATATATAACTATTTGTTTAATTATATATAACTATTTATAATTATATATATTATATGTAAAATTATATATAACTATAAATAATTGTATCTTACTATGTGTATAACATTAAAAGTTTTATTCATAATTATATTTAAATATTAAATTTACAGCTTATATTTAATATATATTTGTATATAGTAGTATATAAAAAATTATTTTTGTATATCTATACCTATACATAACTATATGTATAAAAAATTAAATTAAAAAAATATAAAAACCTACATGTATAAATATACATTGAACTATATGTGTAACTATATGTATAATAACATATAAGAATATTTATAATTACATGTATAACAACATACAACATTATGTTAAACTAAATGAGTATTACAATATATAAATATTTGTATAACTAAATAAATGTCTATATAATTATATATAACTATAATTGTAAGTATATATACATTTATGTATTAATATAATTAAAGCAAAAAATTTGTTTATAACATTGTTTATATTTATGTATAACTACTTATTACTACTTGTATGAATATATCTATATATAACTATATGTTTAATTATATATAACTATTTATAACTATATATATTATATGTAAAATAATATATAAATATAAATAATTGTATTTTACTATGTGTATGACATTAAAAGTTTATGCATAATTATATTTAAATATAAAATTTACTGCTTATATTTAATATATATTTGTAAATAGTAGTATATAAAAAAGTGTTTTAGTTATCTATACCTATACATTACTATAAGTATAAATATATAAAATTAAATTAACAAATATATAAACATACATGTATAAATATATATTTAATTATATGTGTTACTAAATGTATAACCACATGTAACAATATTTATAATTACATGTATAACAAAATACAACATTAATTTAAACTATATATGTATAACTATATATAAATATTTGTATAACTAAAAAAATGTCTATATTATTATATATAACTAGATTTGTAAATATATATACATTTATGTATTAATATAAAATTAAAGCATAAAAATTTTTTTATGACACTATTTATATTTATGTATAACAGCTTATACATAAAAAGATACGTAAATAGATAGAAAAACATACAGATAAATATATATAGATAGAAAGATAGATAAAAAGATAGATAGAAAAATAGATAGATAGATAGACACAGATATAAAGACAAATAGATTGATAGACAGATAGATAGTTAGATAGAGAGATAGAAAGATAAATAGAAAGGTAGATAGATCGATATAGAAACAAAGATATAAATAGAGAGATAGACAAATAGACAGACATGTATATATAAAGAAAGATAGAATGATATATAGCTAGATAGAAAGACAGATAGACATAAACAAATAGAAACATAGATAGATAGATAGTTAGATAGAAAGACAGATAAATAGTTATAATGATAGACGAATATATAAATAGATAGATAGTTAGATAGATAGATAGAAAGATAGACAAATAGATATATAGAAACATAGTAAGATAGACAAATGCACAAATTTATAGATTGATAGATAGGTAGGTAGATAGATATATAGATAGATAAATATATAAATAGTCATATATATAGATAGATAGATAAATAGATCCAAAGAAAGAATGAAAGATAGATAGATATATAAATAGATAAATAGATAGATATATAGAAATATAGATAGAATAAAAGATAGAAACAAAAAGAAATATATATATATATATAGAATATAGATAGATAAACAGGACCATAATTAGATAGAAAGAAAGATACATAATTAGATATATATATATATATATATATATATATAAACAACTAGATAAAAAGTCATATAAAGATATAGATATATAGACAGATAGATATATAAATAGATAGATAGATAGAGAGAGATAGATAGATAAAAATACATTGATTGATTGAATGATAGATAGATAGATAGAGATATAGATTGATTGATATATAGATAGATAAATTGATAGATTGATAGATTGATAGATAGTTAGTTAGATAGATAGATAGACAGACAGGCAAACAGATAGATAGATATATAGATAGATAATTAGATAGATATATAGAAAGAAAGAATGAAATATAGATAGATAACTATATATTAGATAGATTGATAGTTATATAGTTAGATAGATTGATATATAGATATATAAATAGATAGACAAGTAGATAGACCTACAAATAGGCAGATAGATAGAAATATATTTGTATACATATTAGATAGACAACTAGATAGATAGACATAAAGACAAATAGATAGATAGATAAATAGACAGATAGATTGGTAAAGAGTTATACTACAATATTGATAAACATATAGATAGATAGATAGACAGATAGATGAATAGATAGATAGATAGGTAGGTAGGTAGAAATGTAGATTGCTTTATAGATATATAGGTAGATAGATAGATAAATATATAAGAAGATAGATAGCACATAAAGATAAATAAATAGATATATTTATAAATAGATAGATTGTTAGAAAGATATTTAGATAGAGAGATAGAGAGGGAGATATATATATATATATATATATATATATGTATATATGTATATATGTAGAAATATATATAGATAGATAGATATATATACATACAAA
The DNA here is from genome assembly GCA_029783825.1 of Sapria himalayana. Classification (NCBI taxonomy): domain Eukaryota; kingdom Viridiplantae; phylum Streptophyta; class Magnoliopsida; order Malpighiales; family Rafflesiaceae; genus Sapria; species Sapria himalayana. The sequence continues at coordinate 31,625 of JAREIK010001298.1, forward strand.
AAGATAGATATATATATAAAGAAAGAGAAATAAATAGACAAACATATAGATAGATAGATAGATAGACACATTGACAAATAGACAAATAGATAGATTGATAGATAGGGAGATAGGTAGATAGCTAGATATAGCTAGAAAGATAGATATATGTTAGATAAATATATATAAATAAACATAGATAAATATATGTATATATATATACACACACACACATATATAGTAGATAGATAGATAGATAGACAGATAGATAATTACATATTAGATAGATAGATAGATAGATTGATTGATTGATATATAGTTAGATTGATAGAAATATAGATATATAGATAGATCGATAGATAGATATATAGATATATAAATAGATAGAGAAGTAGATATACCTAGAAATAGACAGCTAGATAAAAATATATATATATACATATTAGATAGATAACTATATAGATAGACATATATTCAATGAGACAGACAAACAGTTAGATAGATAGATAGGTACAGATTTATACAACTACATAGATAAACATATAGGTAGATAGATAGAAATATAAATCGATAAATATATATAAAGATAGGTAGAAATGTTGATAGGTTTTTAGATATATAGGTAGATAGATAGATAAATAGATAAGAAGATAGATAGATAGCAAGATAGATAAATAAATAAATAGATAAATAACTAGATAGATTGATAGAATGATATTTAGATAGAGAGATAGATAGATAGAAATATATATATATATATATATATATGTAGACATAAATAGATAGATAGATAGACATACAAATAGAAAGATAGAAAGATAGATATATATAAAGAAAGACAAATAAATAGACAACCATATAGATATATAGACAGAAAGACACATAGACAGATTGATAAATAGCTAGATTGATAGATAGAAAGATATGTATATAGATAGATAGAAATAGATAAAAAGATAGCTATATATATAAATAGATATATAGAAATATACATAGATATATATATATATATATAGTAGATAGGTAGATAGACAGATACATAAATAGATAGACAGATAGACAGACAGATAGACAGACAGATAAATAGTTAGATAGATAGATAAATATATAGATATACAAATTGATACGTAAAATAGATATATAGGTAGATAGATAGATAGATAGATATATAGATAGAAATAAAGAAAGAAAAAAATAAAGAAAGAAGGAAAGATAGATAGATAGATAGTAGATATAGATAGATATATAGATAGATATAAAGTTAGATAGAAAGATATATAGATATCTAGATAGATCGATCGATAGATAAATAGATATATAAATAGATAGACAAGTAGATTACCCTACAAATAGGCGGATAGATAGAAATATATATATACATATTAGATAAACAACTAGATAGATAGACATATATATAATTAGATAGATATAAAAATAAATAGGTTGAGATTTATACAACTATATAGATAAACATCTCAATAGAAAGAAAGATATATAGACAGATAGATAAATAGATATATAGAAAGATAGGTAGATAGATTAGTATAAATGTAGATAGGATTATAGAAACATCTATCTATCTATGTGTCTTTCTATCTATCGATATTTTTATATATCTATATGTACATCTATCTATCTATCTCTCTATTTATCTATCTATCTATCTATCTATCTTTCTAACTATTTGTCTATAAATTTGTCTATCAATCTATCTATGTATCTATCTTTCTATCTATATATCATCTCTATTTGTCTATCTATTTGTTTATCTATCTATCTATCTACATATCTTTCTATCTAACTATATATCTCTATTTTTATCTATATATCTATTTATTTATATATCAATCTTTTTGTCTATATATATATCTATCTTATTATCTATGTATATGTTTATCTATCTATCTATCAGTCTATTAATCTGACTATTTAACTATCTTTGTATCTAACTATCTATCTATCTATGTCTCTATCTATCTATCTATTTATTCTTCTATCTATATATTTATATATATCTTTATGTATTTGTCTAAAAATGTGTATACCACTATCTATATATCTATTTATCTATCTTTCTATCTTTTGTTTTTCAATCTATCTATAAATCTATCTAGCAATTCATCTATCTATCTTTTTTTCAATCTTTAAATCAATCTAACTATTAATCTATCAATCAAAATTTCTATATGTATATCTATCTATCTTTTTATCAATATATATATCTATCTATTTGTGTGTTTATCTATCTATTTGTTTATCTATATGTCTATCTATCTATCTATTTATCAATCTGTCTATTTAATTATCTATCTATCTTTCTATCTTTTTATCTATATATCTAATAATATATTTGTATATCTATCTTTCTTTTAATCTCTTTGTCAATCTGTCTATCAAATTATATATCTAACTATATATATATATATATATCTATCTATCAATCTATCTATCTATCTATCTATCTATTTATTTATCTATTTATCTATCTATAAGTCTATCTATCTATCTATCTATCCATCTATCTATCTAGTTCTCTATCTATCAATCTATTTATTTATCTGTCAACAATAAATCAAAATTACTATCAATTAATCAATCTATATATCTATCTATCTATCTATCTATTTATATGTCTATCTATCTATCTATATATTTATCTCTTTGTCTAATAATCTATCTAACTATCTATCTATTTATCTATATTTATATCTATCTATCCATCCATCTATCTATCTATTTATATGTTTTTCTATTTGTCTATCTTTTCCTTTATCTATCTTTCATTTTATCTTTATATCAATCTATCTATAAATCTTTATATCAATCTATCTATCAAACTCTTTATTAATATATCAATCAATCAATCATCTATCTGTCTACCAATCAATAAATCTTTCTTTCTATCTATCTTTTTATTTCGATGTTTACTTATCTATCTATCTATCTATCAATCTCTCTATTAATTTATCTATTAATCTATTAATAATCAATCTATCTATCCATATATTTATTTTTTTATTTATCTGACTATCTATCAGTATAGATATCTATCATTCTATCTATCAATCTATTAGTCTTTATATATATCTATCAATCAATCAATTTGTATATCTATCTATTTGTCTGTCAATCAATCAATCGATCATTCTATCTTTCTGTCTATTTATCTCTCAATCAATCAATCTATCTATTTATCTATCACTTCTATCTATCTATCTATCTATCTATCTGTTTGTTTGTTATCTATCTGTCAATCTGTATATGTATTTCTCTATCTTTCTATCTATATATCTATCTATTTGTCTATCTATCTTTATATCTATCTATCTTTCAATTTGTCTGCCTATCTATCTATCTATCTACCTATCGATCTGTCTATAAATATATTAATCTATATGTCTATCTTTATTTCTTTTTATTTTTCTACCTATCTATATATCTATCTAGTTTTCTCTCTTTCTCTGTATCTATCTATATATCTATATGTCTATCTATTTGTCTATCTTTCTGTATATCTATCTATTTGTCTATCTATCTATCTATTTATCTATATGTCTATCTATTTATCTATTTATCTATCTTTCTGTCTATCTATCTGACTATCTATCTATCAATATTTCTAATAATCTTTCTATAAATCTAACTATCAATCTATGTATCAATCTATCTATTAATCTATCTATCTATTTGTCTTTCAACCTATCAACATATCTATCTGTCAATCTATCTGTCTACCTATCTATCTATTAATATGTCTATCTATCTATTTATCTATCTATCTGTTTATCTATTTGTCTATCTATCTATCTATCTATCTATTTGTCTATCTATCTATCCTTCTATCTATTTATGTATCTATATGTCTTTCTGTCTCTTTATCTCTTTTCTATTTATCTGTATATCTATCTATCTATATATATCTCCATCAATCTAATATCTTTATCTATCTATCTTTGAATCTATGTTTCTATCAATTTTCTATCTTTCTGTCGATATATCTATCTATCTACTAGTCTATTAAATTGTTTATAAATCTGTCTATCAATCTATCTATCATTCTATATATCAAAATTTTTAAAAATCTATCAATCTATCAATCTATATATTATCTAATTATCCATCTATATATCTATCTATCTACTTATCTATCTATCAATTTGTCTATCTATATTTCTATCAATCTGTCAATAAATCTTTCTATCAATCTATCTTTCTATCTTAACTATATATCTACATATCTATTTTTCTATCTATTTGTCTATCTAACAATCTATCTATTGATTTTTCTATCATTCTATCTCTCTATATATCACTCTTTATATATATATATATATATATCTATCTATCTATCTATCGGTCAATCTTTATATTGTTTATCTATCTATCTATTTGTCATTCTATATGTCATTCTATCTATCTATATATCTATATTTCTATATATCTATCTATCTATTTTTCTATCTATTTGTCTGTCTATCTTTCTATCTATTTGTCTATCTATCTATCGATATAACTATCTATTAATCTTTCTAACTATCTATTTATCTTTTTGTCTAACTTTTCGTCTATCCCTCTATCTATCTATCTATATGTCTATCTATCTTTTTATCTATTTCTCTATCTATCTATATATTTATCAATATGTCTATCTGTTTGTCTATCTGACTATTGACCTATCTATCTACCTATCTATTTGTCTATATATATGTCTATCTATCCTTCTATCTTTCTATTTTTCAATTTGTCTATCTATCTATCTATCTATTTGTATATCTATATGTTTATCTATGTGTTTATCTATCTTTCTATCAATCAATCTATCAATCAATCTATCTATATGTCTATCTATATATCTATCTAACTATCAATCTATCTATCTATATATCTATTTTTATCTATCTATCTATCAATGTATTTGTCTATCTATCTATATAATTATATCCACAACAAGAAAATATCAATTTAGCTCGGAAATTTGGCTAGGGATAAAATCCCTACCTAATTATCGAGGGATTAGCTAGGGAATATCAAATAATTTTTGATTTTACATTAAATTAAAATTTTGCAACAGATTAGTGATTGATTAGTAATGAAATGTTCGATTGAAAATATTTTGTTGCTAATATTTTCGTAGATTTCTACACAAATAAAGAACATAATTTAGCGATGGTATATCCCTATCTAATTATTTTGAGACTAAATCTATCGCTAAATAATTATCTGAATTTTTTTTACTTTTAATATTTTATTGCATGTGATTATTCCTTAAATTATATTTTACACAAAATATATCCATTCAGCTAAGGATTTTACCCTAACTATTTGGGCTGAGGATAAATTTCATCACTATTTTTTAATTTTTAATTTAATTTTATATATTAAAGATACGTATTCATTGGTTTATTGATGAGCGATCCTTGAGGGTCATATTCTCTTTGTATAATTATAAAAATAGGTTATTATAAACAAATAATTTAAAAAATATATAAATACAAAAAATTTAATATTAATAAAGACTACAATACTATTAATATATACTACAATAACTATTAATAAAGATAACAATGACATTAAATTATTATTTCTATAATTTTTAAAATTTTTAAAGATATTTTAAAAACTAAATGAACATATATTAAAATTTTTACTAATAAAAAGATTAAATAATACATTGTATAATAAAATATAATAATTAATGAAAAAACTAATAAATATTAATATTATTTTAACTATAAAAAATATTTTTATGCCTAAAGGAAATTTTTTAAAAAATAATTACTAACAAATTTAAAAATTTTAAATTATAAAAAAAATTACCAATTTTTCATAATATTTAAATGAAAATAAATTGATATTTAAAGATAAATACAGAGATATTCGCCCCTATTAAAATTTATAAGAACTAAATAATTGAGTTAAATTTATCTCTAAAGTACCTCCAATCCGAGCTGATCTTTAGAGCCAAAAATATTTTTTTATCTCTAAAGATTAGTAGGACTAGGTATAGAAATATCTTGCCACACAGGAGGGTCAACGTTGAGCATTGAGCATGCTCGATATTTGGTACAATATTAAAATTTAAAACATTTATATATTTAGTATTTATCCTAATAGTCCAAATAAATCAAATTTGTACATGGTTTTATTAATTTTGTTAAAATTATTTAATATTTATTATTTTTTAACTTATAAATACATACTATAGGCTGGAGAATTGGGTCCTGATCCTAATTTTTATGAGATTTTCAGGTAGATGCATGTAAAGAAAGTGGATTGTCAGTTTGTTGACAAAAATTCTCAGATGATTACCGTAAGAATCTATTATATTAATAAGATTTTATGATACTATAGTAAATTTTGAACGTTATTTAGAATGCAAAATATTAAATTTATTTTATGTACATCTAGAATAGTATTTTTCTCTATTTTATCACAAGAACTCATGGTGGAAAGTGTGACAGTTGCTTCTCAACATGTTGAGGGTTCTATGGATCTTCAACCAATTGACTTTGATCATATCTATTTGGAGACCATAGAAGGTCATAAGAAGCAGTGAGTGTTTGGCAGTCGGCTTGAAGGGACTGAAATTTTGTTGTAGCAGTTATGCTTCTAATTCAATTGTCACAACAAAGGTGGATGAGGTGGTCGAACAAAAAGTAATGGAAACAAATAAAAGTTTTGAAGTTATGGAGACCAAAATGAAACAGAAGGATGAGCAGATATCTCATTTAAAAAAAGAAATGAAAAAAATAAAAGAAGAGATATATGTGCAGATTAATCATTTGAAGGAAAAAATGCAATAAATTAAAGAAATGAATGATAAGATGAAAGAAATGAATGATGAGATGAAAGAAATTAAAAATTTAATGCAACAACAGATGTACTATATGGAGTCATAATTAGTGGCATTGATGCAATAGATAGCATTTCAAGATCCAACTACAAAACTATGTAGGAGAGGCTGGCACAAATGCACCAACTAATAATCAGGATGATTTTTTATCAGAATTATTTCTGAATAATTTTTGATTTTTGTCTATGTATAGCTAAACAAGATCAGATTTTTTTAGAGGTATCATTTTTCTTTATTCTGGTTTTGTTCTTTGCTTTGCCGATTAACCTATTCATGAATCTTTGTAGGACATTTGATGTGAGAGGTATAAAAAAATTATGATTCAAAGCCTTAAGACATTGCCACGGTCCTTCCTATGGATGGGTCCCATCTATACTGATCTCAGTTGGATCAAAGGAGGCTGAGCTTCTATTATCTTTAATATTATTGAAACATTTTATTTTTGCAAATACACACTCTCTCTAAACATCATTCCTGGCCATCTTTTAGATATTTTTTGAAGTTGTATGACTATCAACTCAGATTCGTGTTTGTTCATGTCTATAATTATTATTTTTATATATCTATGAATATGTTTGTGTGTACCCAAATATTTTTGGTAGAGTTTTAGCCTATTATAGGTATATAAAATGCTTGGCTGGTCCTCATGATTCTTGGAATAGCACGTTAGCTTCTAAAGTTGCGAGATGAACACAAAAATTCTAGTCCCACACAGACATAAGTTTGTTCTTGAAACTCTTATTTCATGCAGATCTGCATTGTCACTATTTAGATCTACGACTACTTTTTATTGGTCAACAATTGAATTAAACTATTGAATTGTTAATTACCATAATGATTGCTAATGAAATTTAAATAAATGTGTTCATTCAGCTTATTCTTTCCCATTTGCATGTTTGTAGTGTCAGGGATGACAAGCTGAACATGAGGCACTATGGCTATCAATGGGGTTGTGGTGGGTGCCAATCTGCATGTTGTACAACTATTCATCGATGTATCCCTTTCCAATGAGCATAAAATGAAGAGGAGTGTGAATAGTTGGGAGGACGGTGAGTCAAGGTGCCTTGCTATATGAAGTTTGCAAATTTTGTAGCCATTTACTTTTTTTTATATTTGGAAGACAAAACATCTAATTTTTGACGTTTTGTTCCTCTTTTTTTCTTTGCATGTGTTTTGTTTTTATTGAGTACAAAATATTTTTAAAGAGTGCATATTGAATTGTTCTATTGTTAAGTTGATGCATACAATGAAGTGACGACCCTTACTTCAAACCAAGTGAGGAACCATATGGCAGCAGAAACTACAGGGTTGATGGACTAATACAATGAAGCTAAGCAATCAAAATCATTGGTGCAAGCACACGGAGAGGGGAAGAAACATTCTAAAAAAACTACATGGGAGCATGGTGATGCAAGGCGTGGTGGGGCAGAGCAACCCCCTTATAGGCCTTGGGAGCAAGAGAGAGTTCTGGTTGTGGGAAGGCAATGTGGAAACTTTGATGCGCTAAACCTAGCTCTTGGCTTGTCTTCCAAGTTTTCCACTAAGAGTTTTTAGATAAATTTTCAAAAGTTTAATTAATATTCACATTTCTTATTAATGTTGATAATGTTGTTTTGTGCATTCTTTGTGAAGTATGAATGGGATAATACTTTACCTGCTTTTCTATATCTATATCTATACATGCTGTTTTATATCTATAAGACATCCATATATATTGAAGTGTATATGTATATATACTATAGTATATATGTGCATATATACATAGTATATGCACATATACATTATAATATTATATGTACATATATACTATATATAACTATCTTATTGATGAGTACGATGTTTGTGATATTGCTTATGTTTTGCTGGGTGCCATGTTCTCTACTTTATCAATTGATACGTTGTTCTATTGATAGCTTTTTGGAAAAAGAATTAGCATGTCTTACACATTGAGGCATGCCAAGCACACACAGGTACACATCGAGAGTGTAATATATATTATTCATCCTGTGAGTTGCCCTAATTAAAATAACATGTTATATAAGGGTATTGTTTGTATGAGGTTATTCATCAAGTGTATTATATTTATTTTATGTTGTGTGATTTAATGTTTTTCATGGTATCAAAATCTACCTAATGGAAAGCTAAACTCTAAGGGTGTGTGTGTTGGAAAGAGCTGTAAAACCCTAGAAGGAGTGCATCCACTATACACTAGCTACCATGATTATCCATGCATTGTGTGCTATGCAAATCTTCATATGCTCACTGTATGTAATCAAAACCATCGCACTCCCACTATATGTTATTGAAATCATTGCTCACAAGGTTTAAGCCTCGATTCCAACTACATCAATGCCATATGTGACCCATATGGGTGGATGTTCCTGAATCTGAGTTTTATGAGCTAGATCAGATACTCCACACCCTCAAATACAAGCAAGAGGTAAGATGTTGATTTCTCAATGAGCTCATAACAGGCTTGGCATAGCATTGAGTTGTGAAAGTTTTTGTTTTTTATTTTATTTTATTTGGTTGCTTGGATAGGGCGTAGACCCTTCTTATCAAGGAGAACCAAATTGCATCGTTACAAACTGAATGCATTGAAACTGTGAAGTTGTGCATTGAAGTTGGATGGACTATTATAATGGAAATGGAGTACAGGTAAGACATCTACTTGAACATCATATAGGTGATTTGACAAGCATCCTGAAGAAGTATATTTGGTATTCTTGTTGATTGAACTTATGTTCTTATGGTTAGAGTAATGTTTATTCCTGATAGTGTTGAGATAAGATTTCATTGATGATGATAATGAGGGGTTGGGGGAAATTTTATATGAAGTAGTAATCAAGTTTTCTTATACAATTTTTTGTGTACACGAGATATTCATAGATTTTTTTCTTTCATGAAATTTATTAATACTAGCGTTTAATTTATCGTGCATCAAAGCAATATTAAGTATTCATGCTTACAACCATCAAATATTCTTTCAAATGGTCATTTATTTTCATAAAAAAAGTTTTCTTATAGTTTTCTCAAGCAAAAAACATAATTATAAATTTTAGATCATGTGGGATATGTAGATTAGAAAAAAAATTTTGATTTTTGGTAATGACCATTTCCATGCATCAATTGTTCAATTCAACTAGAAAGGTGTAATATATGGACAAGATAAATAAATATGAGAAGATAGAAAAATAGTGTGCTCATGTGTGTATGCACGCGTGTGTGTTTTGACACATATAGTTATACTATATTCATGCTGTATGCATGTATATTGCATAAATACATGCCTATCCATTTTTAAGAAAATGTAGATAAATATCTAATGCATACGTGCATGATAGCACCGTTGATTAGTTTTTTTATTACTGAATGTTGTAGACAATCCACGCTAATCCCAAGCCTTTTCTTAACAACTTGGCTGGGAAGACAGTCATTGTAAAACTCAAGTGGGGAATGGAATACAAAGGTGAGCAACCTTGTGTTTTTTTCCTATGCATTGCATTTTTTTTTCATTTTTTTTCTTTGGTTTCTTTTAGGTTTCTTTGCTTCGGTGGACTCTTATATGAACGTACTAGTGTACAAAAATTCAATACCATGCAACCTGTTGTATTTCAACTTCCATTTCCCTTTTGTTTGGCACTTTCTAATGAGTTTTGTATGGAAATAATACATTTTGAATAAAAAATCCAAAATATAATGCTAGTTTGAAAAATATTATCAAACTAATACATCTAGAAACAACATGGAAATGTGTGTCGTTATAAATGATGGTCATTACCACTCTATTAATTTTAAAAATCAAAGGTGGCATTTTGAATGCCGGCTATTAAATTTTAAAAATTTTAAAATGTATGCATTGGGAATAATGAAAGAGTGTGTGGAATCCAACTTAGTGAAAAGCATGGATGAACAAGCCGTATCCATGGATATTTGTTCTAGAAGTACATCCACCGCTATGGCTGCCACTACAAATATCACTCCAGTTCTCAGGAATTCATAAGAATCCATAAAACCTCTCACCACATCCAACTCTTATCCTCCTTCATTTCTTTCTTTCAATCAATTTGAACCATTGGGGAAGGACTTAAGCTCGCCAATAGAAACACTGACAAAGGCTGAAGATGTCATCAGGGTTTTACTGGTGATGGAGAGAGAAAAAAAACATAGTGATTATGAAAGAGAATGTGGCAAGCATAGAGAGCATAGTCAGAGGAGTGAGGGAGAAACTTTTTAAATGCCAGAGGAGCATAGTCAGAGGAGAGCGTAGTTAGAGGAGCAATGCTATTGAATTTTTAAAAATCAAAGGCCAGCATTATGAGTGATGGCTATTTTTAAAAATTTTTAAATGGAGGCATTGAGAAAGACGAGAGAGTGTGTGGCATCCAACCTAGTGATAAAAAAGGTTGAACAAACCATATTTGTGAATATTTGTTCCAGAAGTACATCCACCACCCTGGCTGCTATTGCAAATATCACTCTAGTTCTCCCTAATGCATACCTGAAAGAAGCCATAAAACCTCTTACCATAGCCAACTCATCTCCTCCTCAATTTATTTCTTTTAGTCAATTTGAACCATTAGGGAAGGACTTAAGCTCGCCATTAGAAACACTGACAAATATTGAAGATGTGACGAGAGTTTTCCAGGTGATGGAGAGTAAGAAAAAAAATATAGTGATTATGGGAGAGTGTGTGGCAAGCATAGAGAGCATAGTCAGAGGAGTGAGGGAGAAAATGGAAATGATTAGATTAGTAACATTTCATCTGTTCTCTTTAAGGAATCATTCAAAAGTAGATATTTGCCAAAAATTTATGGAGCTTAAGTGCAACGTAGATGGTTTTTCGAGTAGAGAAGTTGTTTTATATTTGGGCGATCTTAAATGGGTCTCTGATATCTGGCTAAATTATAGTTGACAAGCAGGTACCAACATTACAGAGTACATTATCACAGAGATGCAAAGTCTGATCTACGAAATAGGCGACGTGGCTGGAAGAGTATGGCTCATGGGAATCGCCACATTCCAAACTTACATTAAGTGTAAAGTAGGCGTTCCCTCTATGGAGACTATTTGGGAACTTTATCCAGTCACTGTTCTAGTTGAAAGCCTGAATCTTAGCCTCAATCTCAATGAGCAAAACGAATCTTTTTTTTTTTACTTTTTTCTCTCAAATTTCTTTAGTGCTATATATGAGTCATATATGCTACCCATCAATGACTCAACTACACACCCACAAAGGCACACACAAACACATACACCCACACACTTATCCATATGTACTCTCGAGTCAACTATTCTATATAAGCATGCATAAACACTTCATATTTCACTAGTCGTGCATTTGACGATGTTTTAAAAAAGAAGAAAAATGGGTGCAGGAGCAAAACATCTACATGTGAGAGTGGCTCTGGTTGGAAAAAGATTGAATCTGGATTACTTACAAAAAGCGCAACATGCAACCCTAATTGCTTCATTAACCTCGACAAAGAATCTCAAGTTCAAAACCATGAGTTCATTTCTGCAGGTTATGCTTGCTCGAGTTTATTATCATGGCTCCCACAGTATAAAGAAGAAAAGAGGGGCAATGATAAGGTACCTATTTATTTTATTAAATATGAAAATTGGCCTGGTCATACTCGAATGTATCTATATTCTTTTCCTCCTATTAAATGATTTGATTTTTTTCTTTAATCAAGATTTAGAGTGAACCTTTCAACTTCAACAAATCAAGGGATGCTTGCCACGAGTGGCTTCTCCATTTCAATCCAAAAAAAATCTTCAAGTTAAATTCATCTTCTTCATCTTTAGTTTCTACATCATCTCTTGATCTAACCACCAACTTAACTTGGCTACTCACTTTGAAATCTATATGGCCAAGATGCAATATTGAAAGTAGAAATGATTCCAAACTGGATCTTGTGTCAAACCCAAATTCAAGCCCGAATTTGGCATCATCAAGTGAGGCAGACATTGATGAAGATCTTGATTTTTAAAATTCAATAGCATGGCAATGCCTGTCATTAACAACGATGTCCATTACCATGCTATTTCTAGATGCACTAGTTTGGTAATATTTTTCAAACAAACATCATATTTTGGAATTTTTATTTAAAACATATTATTTCCATACAAAACTCCTTTTTAACTTTCTTATAATTAACCATGGACTGATGCATGAAGCTGAGCAACATAGAAGAATATGTTGTTTGTAGTTCACTAGAAATCATGGGGAAATCTTGATTCAGTAATTTAAAAATAAGCTCATGATTATCTCGTTGTATGAAAATTCTTGCAAATAGCTGTTGGTGTTGCATGCACTAGTCTAAATGTTTATTAGTGACTTCGTGTTGTGTTCTTTATTGGTTTGTAAAATATAGTATATATTGCTCCATGTGCAGGTGTAACAATGTTCTCTATCTGCGTGGAGTACCAAATGACAAAGAACTAGAAGATGCCGACCATGCCTGAAAGACCTATATGTGTGTTTTTAATCCCTAAATTATTTCTTTCTATTGACTTTGATGGTATGTGTATTAGCATGAAAGAACATGTGTTTGTGTTTACACACACACACATACACATACATACATGCACAAGTATACATACATGCAACTGATCGCAAGGTTAAAAAAAGTGTTGTTGGAAGTGCAGCTAGATACAAGAAGGGCATTGGGAGAAAAAAGGAAGAAGGAATTGGAGGTGGAGAGGAAATCCAGACTAGAACTAAAGGAAGAAATGCAGATGGCCATGGAGGGACATGCTCAGGTTCTAGATTAGTATGTAGATCTTGAGGAGGTGGGGGCAAGAAAGCAATGTCAATTTCACAGACAGATTATACTTTATGCACTATCATTAGATACATTGATGAAGGATAAGATGTAATCAAGTTTTGTTATGTTTCTGTTTTAACTATGTAACATATTATATCAAAATATTTTATTAATTATTTTATTTTTTGTTAATTATAAACAATGGTTCATGGTTTATATTTTTATAAAAATATGTAATTAAATTTTATGTAAAAAATTAAAAATGTGAAAATAGTTTTGGAATGAATAAAGCTAGAGATTTTTCCATCGCTAATTTAGCTAGGTAATTTTCCCTCGACAATTTAACTAGGGAATTTTCTGTTGCTAATTTTGTTAGGAAAAATATTTAATCTTTAATTTTTGTGACAAGTACTTTAGATTAAAGGTGTCAAATGGGCCAATTTGTGGCATGCCTAGCCCAGCATGGCACTGGAATTTTTTATGCCCGTGCCCATGCTGTGTAGTGCTGAGGCCAACCGAGCCTCATGCTATGCCTGGCCCGACATGGTACCGTGACCTGGTTGGCTCAGTACTTTAGCACGAACCAATGTACCACTACCATACTGCCCCATCAGGCTGAGTCTTAGCCTGATTGATCCAGAAACTAGGCGGGCTCGAATCTAAACCAACCCCAACTTCAATGGCCTGTTACTAGCTTATGGCCATTGGTTCAAATATTTAAAGAAAAATTATTTGAAATTTAGCCTTTGGATTTTGCCTCCAATAGCTATGGGGCAGAATCCAATGGCCCACATGATTCTGCCCTAATGAATTTTTAAAAAAATTCAAAAAAAAATACTTTTTTAAATAAAATTCTAAATTTTTTTCAATAAAAGCCCCCACCCCCTTTCTCTAATTTTTACGTTTTTCAAAAACATAAAATCTCACATTCTCTCTCTCTCACATACCTCTCTCCAAAAATTATCTTCCTTGGAATTTTGGCTAGGCTTTTCGGGATTCACAACTCAGGCTCATCTTTAGTTGGTGTCTACATTGGTCTTAAGAAGTTGGATTTTTGGTGCATGTGCTTTTCCTTTACACAACTTTACAAGTATTTTTTTTTCTCTCTACTCTTTAAGCTATCCTCTTGTCTATAAAACCCAAAAAAAATGACAAATATAAATACTAATAAAATTAATTTAAATTTAGAAAATAAAAATCTTACACGAAGTTCTGAGGTTACTAAAACTTTGGTTTCTCCGGTCATCTCAACCTAAACATCTAAAAAACAAAAAATAAGGAGGACTTCTATAGTTTGGACTCATTTTAATATAATAAAACAAAAAAATATTAGGGGTGAGGAATAAGAAATGGCAATGTAAAAATTTTGTAAGAAAAGTTTAACTTGAAAAAGTGTGTTGGGGATTGGACACATTAAAAGGCATACCAAATTATGCACCAAAACAGATGGTACATTAGATCCTAGGCAAACCTAACTTATCTCTACATTTTTGAGACTAGATCCAGTTTAATCTTAAAGTTTACCACCTTCATATACCATAGCGAGTTGGGTTGGGAAGGCATGACCGTGCTTATCACATTGATGGATCTTCCGATCAGATTTTCGGAAGATCCAAGGATAATGAGCATCATGCAGACATTTTTCAGCATGCTTATCATAGGTTTCTTAGGTCCACATCTTGGAACGATATACTAAAATATTATATGTTAGAAAAATAATTAATAATTAATGAATTTATGGTATATAGTGGAGTGGTATCCGTGACGTCCGATATCTGGACTAGTCACGATGATGCATCTTATGCATGTCTCACCACCCATTATGTAGATTCTATATGGACCGTGATTAAAAAAATTTTAAGATTCTCCGAGATTCTCCATCCACATGATGGGCCTGCCATTTTGAGTGTATGTTAAAGATCTTTAGAGTATAAAATTCAAAAAAAAAAATTTAGTATCACATTCGATAACGCATCTAATAATGGAGTAACGATTAACATGTTTATTAGGAATATTAGAGACACTCCATTAAGAGAGATTTTCCATGTCAGATGCATGTGTCACGTGATTAACATGATTATGCAAGTGGGAATGAAGGTGTGTTTCCCTACTTTGGAAAACATATGTAACTCACTAAAATACATTCGTATGCCTCGCAAACAATTGGAGCTCGGTAGTCTCTGTTTGTCTGTGAATCTTAAGTAGAAGAAATTCTAATCGGATGTGAGACACTATTGGAATTATACGTACCTAATGTTGGAGTCATGTGTTGGATACAAACATGTGATATCTGACTACGTCAATAGTAAGAGTGACAAACTTTTTTGTGATGACACTAACTGGGTTTTATGAATTTAACTTATGATTCCTGAAGATTTTTTATGACATTATGAACATGTGTTCGTTGGTTTATACTCACATGACTTGCATTGCACTCAAGTACATATGCAATATTAGAAGCATGTTTAGGAAGTATCGAGCTGACCTGAAACTTAGCCATATGGTTACAGATTTGGAAACCAAGTACTTAAAGTACTAGTCTACCATTCCATCTCTTTATTATCTTGCTACATGCATGGACCTTAGGGTTAAGGTGGAAGGGGTAGATAACATTTTGACTTACATTTCCTTGTGCATGAACCTGGAAGTCTCGCCTGAAGGGTTTATTCATGAGAAGTTGACTGACCTTTTCACATACTTCGATACTAGGTATGGTGGTGGTCGTAGTGAGGCTATGAGTATGGGCATTTATACCATATTCGAAGATGATGATTTTTCCAATTAGTTAGCTTTGGGAAAACGACGGGGTGGACCATCGAATAGGAGCGAGCTGTCTCGGTACTTAGATACCGATTACTGCTCAATCCTATCACATTCTAATACTAATAATCTTGATATATTATAGTGGTGGAAATCATATGAGTCTAACTTTCTCGTGCTATATAAGATGACACAAGATCTATTGACTCCTTCGATGTCGAGCGCAGCAGTAGATCCTACTTTTTTTTGCAGTGAATGTGATTTTGGATAGGAGATCAAGATTATGTCAAGATATTGTTGAGGCTTTAGTATGCATGAAGGATTGGGAGGATTTGAGGTTTAGCATTAAGGATCATGTTGGGACTAGGAGTGGGACTACAGTGAATGTGGAGGAGTTGATTACTATTGATGATCTATATGATAGTGATATTGATATTGAGGTTGAAAATGATAATGATACGAAGATAGATGAGGTTGCTACTTGATGCTTAATGGTTGACGATTGTAGGATTCTGACACACCGACAGCGACACTTTTGTTACAGCTATGCTTTTCCTTATAAATTATTCTTGATTCTGATTTTTGATTTCGATGTTTTGTACTTATTTTTATTTACATTGTATTTGCATTAATTTGGCTATTTGGCAATTGGCTTTGTGAGTGTGACCTTGTAATTTTTGTTAAATAAAATTTGTGATTATTTTATGTTTATTTTTAATAATTTCATTAAAAATTCTAAAATATTATTCAAATAAATTATAATCTAATTAAAACATAATTAAAACAAATAACATAAAAAAATTAAACTATATAACTATTCAAATATTTAAAATTTATAATTTAAATATTTTTAATTATTATCTAATTTATATTTTATAAATACAAAAATATTCTAAACAAAAAATGAAAAAAATAAAAAAAATTAAATTATTTTAAATCGCCCCGCACAGGCTTGACCAGGCACGACCAAAAACCAGCTGTGCCAACCAAGGCCATGCCGAGCCTTGCTTGAATAAACCGTGTAGGGCAAGGCATGGCATGGTTATTGTAGCCGTGCCACGCCTAGCATGGTAGCACAGTTGGGCCTACAAAAATAATGTTGGGCCAGCTCAGCATGACTCGTTTGACACTTCTACTTTAGATTGGGAAAGGTTCCATTGTTAATCCATCATTATATCCACTTTAGCTACAGAAAAACTCCATTTAGCTTGTTACATGCTACCTTGGATTTTTCTTTTAGTCATCTCTATCTATCTATTTATATATTTGTTTATATCTCTGTGTACCTATTTATCTATCTATATATTTGTCAATCTATCAATGTATCTATCTGAATCTATCAATCTGTCTATAAATCTATCTTTCAAACTATCTATAATTTTGTATATCAATCTTTTTATCAATCTGTCTATCAATCAATCTATCTATCTATCTATCTATCAGTCTATCAATATTTTTATTTATCAATCTATCTATGTCTTTATATATTTATCTACTTATCTATCTATAAATTTGTTTATATATCTGTCTATCTATTTGGCTATCAATGTGTCAATAAATTTGTCTATCAATCTATATTTCTATCTAACTATCTATATGTCTATCTATCTGGTCTATCTATTTGTCTATTTATCTATCAATCTATCTGTTTATCTATCATTATGTATCTCTATCTATCAGTCTTTATATTAATCTATCTATATGTCTGTCTGTCTGTCTATCTATCTATCTAACTATTTGTCTATCTATCTGTCAATCTATCTATCTATCTATTTATCTATCTATCTGTCTGTCTATCTATCTGTCTATCTATCTATTTGTCTATCTATCTATCTATCTATCTAATCTTTTATCTATCTATCTTTATATCTATCTATATGTATATCAATATATCTATCTATTTGTCTCTCTATCTGTCTATCTATCTATATATTTGTCTTGTTATCTGTCTATCACTCTATCTATCTATATGTCTATCTATCTTTCTATATATCTATTTATTTATCTATCTGTCTGTCTGTCTATTGACCTAGCTATCTATCTACCAATCTATTTGTCTATCTATATGTCAATTTATTTATTTATCTTTCTTTTTTTTTCTATCTTTCTATCTTTATATTGGTCTATCTATCTATCTATGAATCTATCTATCTATCTATCTCTCTCTATTTATTTTTATATTTATTTGTCTATCTATGATTATCTATCTTTATATCAATCTATCTATCTATCAACTATCTATCTATTTATCTGTCTATCGATCTGTTTATTAATTTATCTATCAATATGTATATCTATCTATTTATATATCTAACTATCAATCAATTTTTCTATCTATCTATTTATCTATATATCTATCTATATATTTGTCTATATATCTATATATCTATCTATCTATCTATCTAACTTTCTATCTATCTATTTATCTATCTGGCAATCTATCAGTCTATATGACTGATAGATTGCCAGATAGAAATGTTTCTAAGTTTCAATTTGTCTATCTATCTATCTATATATCTATATATCTATATATCTATATATCTATATATTTGTCTATCTATCTATTTCTCTATCTAATATATATTTATATGTTTTTCTATCTGTCTATCTACCTACTTATCAATCAATCTTTCTATCTATATATCTATCTGTCTGTCTATCTATCTATCCATATATCTATTTATCTATATGTCTATCTATCTATCTATCTATCTTTCTATAGATATATATACCTAACTATCTATCTACCTATCTATCTATTTATCTATCTATCTATCAATCTATCTATAAATCTATCAATTTTTTATCAATATTTCTATCATTGTGTGTATCTATCTGTCTATCAAACAATCTATCTTTTTTTCTATCTATATGTCTACTTATCTATCTATGAATATGTTTATTTTTCTATTTATCAATCAACCTTTCAATCTATATATCTATCTATCTATCACTCGGTGTATCAATCTATCTATAAATCAATCAATATGTCTGTTTGTCTCTCTGTCTATCTATCTTCCTATCTATCTATCTATCTATTTGTCTATTTATCTATCTATTTATCGGATTATCTATCTGTTTAATTCTTTGTCTATCTATATGTCTATCTATTTGTCTATCTATCAATATGGCTATCTATTTGTCTATCAATTTGTCTATTAATATTTTTATCAATAAATCTATTAATCTATCTATCAATCTATCCATTTATCTATCTATATATCTAGCTATATATCTATTTGTATCTATTATCTTTCTATATATCTATCAATATATCTTTCTATCTATATGTCTATCTATCTATATATCTTTCTATCTATATGTTTATCTATTTGTCTATCTATATATCTATACATCTTTCTATCAATCAATCTATCTATCTGTCTGTCTGTCTGTCGATCAATCTATGTAAATATCTTTCGATCTATATATCTATCTATATGTGATTTTCCCATCGCTAAAATAGAATAATGACAAATTATTGATGAAAATAATCCCAATCTAAAGTGCTCTTCATAAAATTTTAACTACAAAATTCCCTAGCAAATTCCGTAGCTAATTATAAATTTTTCCTTGCTATTTTTGATTGTAATTAAGAATAATAATTTATAATTTTGGATTTAAAATGTACAAAAAATTCTCTAGCTAAATTAGCTATAGATAATTCCCTAGCAATTTTCATTCCAAAGCTATTTTCATAATTTTATTTTTTTTACAAAATATTTAATTACATATTTTTAAATTTATATATTAAATTGAATAAAAACATATACTATAAACCATTATTTAAAATAACAAAAAGAAAAAGTAGTTAATAAATTATTTTCATATAATAGTTACATAGTTAAAACAAAAATATAACATAGGTATATAATCATTTTAAACTAAATCATCCTCCTCACCATATGATGCATTTGTGATAGGTTCTCATATGTGGATACTCTGCTAGAACTCTGTGTGGTAACTATCTTGTCAAGGCTACTAACTTTGACTTAATATAGGTCATCTTCTATTGTATTGCATTCTTCATTTCTTTCATTTCCTACATACACACCAATTCAAACTTAAATGATACAAAGGTTGGCAATTTATTAATTTAGCAAAAATATATATATGACCATAACTTATATTACATTTACCAATATGCATGAATAATTCTGATTCAGAGAATTATGGAGTTTTGCAACATAGATATATCATTTACCAATCATTGTGCAAATTTTTATCCATAAAACAAATATTGAATTTCTAACAGACTATTTTAGAACATGGAAGAAATAAAATAATTACCTAGTAGCTATTGGAATCATCACCAAGAGAGAATCTAGTAATAGATTGATGTCCACTACCAGAGCCTTATGACACATCGTGAGAATGAAGCCTGTATTTGGTCTTCTCGCACATCAGCTTCAGAACTAACCCGTAGATAATCTGGATGAAGAAATAAACATTACTCAAATGAAAATCTTTTAGTTTATTGAACTTGCATGATACTAGAATCAAATATCATATTTGAAACTCATGATGCATTTTAGTTTTGAAGAATAAGGATCAGAAAAAACATATAAAATTCGATGTATATAAAATATAGAGCTCGTGAAATATTTTGGCTTCTAGTCCGACAAGGTTTCCCATTATTGATTCCATCAATTAGGTATATCTTTTTGAATTTGCCTGCAGGGTGGGTGGATACTATGTTTATAACCTCAGTTCCTTCCGAAGAAGTGATTGATGCTGATGCAAATGATGGCCAATCAATGTATAATTCAAGATTAAAAAAAATTGAAAACATCAAGAAGATTCTTGGGCTGCAACAACATAAGCAGTATGATAGCGTCAAAGTAATAAGATATGGTCATCTCATGATAATTTCAGATCAGGATCATGATGGCTCGCACATTAAAGGTTTAGTGATCAATTTCATTCACTATTACTGGTCATCTTTGCTTAGGGTTCCATCATTCTTAGTTGATTTTATCACCCTAATCATGAAGACAATGCAAATAAGTGGAAAAGGTGTGCCCTTCTACACCAGTTGAGTTTATCACATAATACTTTAACCAACTGAGAAGCATGTTCATCATGCACAACTTAATGATAAAATGAACTAGAACAGCTGGTAAAAAATGTCATCAAATCTCCTGCTTATTCTCCTCATCAAACAAAAATATAGCAATAGCTTCAAAAATTATCACCTAAAAATAGAAAAAAAACTATGGATGCCTTCCTCATAAACACTTACTATGATGCATAGGTGCTGGTAGAATTATAGTGATCAAGAGAGTAGTGGCATTGATGGACTAAGAAGAGATTTAGTAGAAAAAAGGTGGTAATGGTGACACTAATAGTGGTGGCATAGAAAATAACAGCTAACACTAGGGTCTTAGATGTTATTTTCTACCGACTCTATAATGGGCCAAAACAACATATTCAAATCTTTTAGTTATGCAAATGATAAGTCTACCTAATAAGGACTCATATTTTAACTAAGAAAACTAAGAAGAAGCAGCATTCTTCATGCATATTTTCACCTAGCCATATTCAGCATCACCAAAGCCAATATAACCCCACCAGATATGATATGCAAACCCCAACTTAAAAATCTGAAACAAATTACAACGTGATTTATGCTACCCACTAGATATGCATAAAGAAGCAACAAAAAATACATCTTGTTCCACTCAATGGCTTGCACTGCATTAAGTGGTTAATCTTTTCGTCTATGATTCCTTTTTCACTTGAACGGAAACAATCAGAGCTCATCTTCTTCCATGCCTTACTTTTGACTTTGATATAATGTTTTGTTTAAAATATTTTTATAAATGTTACATAAAAATAAATACTATAAGAAAAATCTCATATAGCTAGGGACAATTCGCTAAATAAATAGGCAATTTCCTTCACCAAACCGAACATAGCGATGGATTAATGACGGAACTATTCTCAATCTAAAGTGCTCATCACTAAAATTTAGTGAGGAAAAGTGTCCTTAGCTAATAATCTAGCGACGGAAAAATCCTTAGCTACAAAAATAATTTCCATAGCTAAATTAGCAAGCTAAATGAGAGATTCCGTCGCTAAATGGATTTAATGACGGAAGCTTCCCCTAACTAAAGTGCTCGCCCCTAAATATTAGCGATAAAAAAAGTCACTAGCAAATAAATTTAGCGATGGAAAATTTTTTTTGCTAAAATAAAGTTATCCATAGCTAAATTAGCTAGGGAAATTTTTCAAGCTAATTTAGCAAGGGATTTTTCACTTGCTAATTATGCTAAATTAGCTAATTTTCAAGCTAATTAAGTAAGTGATTTTTCCCTTGCTAATAAAGTTATCCCTAGCTATTTTAATTTTAAAACTATTTTCAAAATTTGATTTATTTTAAAATTTTTTAATTAAATAATTTAATATTTTTATATAAATTTGAATAAAAATAGAAACTATAAATAATAATTTATAAATTTAAAAAAAATCATTTAATAACTTATTCTAATACAATATTTTAAATAATTAAAACATAAAAAAATAATAAAATCTTATTAAATCTTATTCATCAATGTATCTACCGACAATGCATAAAGTATAATCTATTTATGTATTGACGTTGCTTTCTTTCTCTCTGTTCCTTCGAACACCAACTTTCTATTGTTACAAAGATGTCTAAGTCACAGTGCATCATGTCTAGTGAAAAATTCCTTCACTTATACAATCTTCGTATGTGGAATAATGCGGTACCATATCTATAAGAAATTTAAACCACCCAATCAAATCAAAATAAATAAAAAAAAGATATGTTTTAACAAATATATAATACTGCAGTATATATGTACATATATACTAGCATGTCATTGGTACATATATTATTGCAGTATAGGTACATATAAACTGTACTATTATGTGTACATATATACTGAGTACAAATATACTCAGTATATATGTACATAAAATACTATAGTATTATACTTACGTACATACTGAGTATATACGTATGTATATATCATATTTGTTGTTATTGCTATTGCTGCCACTACCACTGCCACTTCTACTACTACTACTTCCGCTACCGCCACTACTGCCACAACCACCTATGTTGTTGCTAAAAATAAAAGTAGGGCGGGCGATGATGCTCGATTGATGAACTTGAGATTAAGCAAGTTTTTGACGAGGATGGGAGCTGCTTCTCCCAAAATAGGACCCGATATTCCTCATGGACCAGAATTACATGACACTACATGAGCATCATCATCATTATCACTCTAAGACTTAGTACAATTAGAACCAATCATTGCAGAACCTAGAGCAAAAAAACTTATTTACTCATACGTTTGCTTTGTACAATGTGATAATTGCATATCAATATAATTACTAAGATTTTTAAGACCAACTTCTAGCTTCTTGGCTGGCTTGGACCAGAGATATCATCATCTCACATCTATAGGATACGTCTAATATCAATGACTTTTATTCCTACATCAGTGAGCAATGCACGATGATGACCAGACCAGCCTGAGCAATTATATATTTAAGTGTGTCTGTGTGTAAATGAGTGTGTACGTATGTCAATATATACATGTCTACAAATAAATATATGCACCCACTAATGTATATACTCGGTATATACGTATGTATATACTGCAGTATAAAACTAATTATATACCAAGTATATATGTATGTATATACTACAGTATAAAGTATGTATATACTGAGTATATAAATACATATATACTATAGTATATATGTATGTATATACTGAGTATATACATAAAGATATACTCAGTATATATGAAAATATATATTGAATATATACATACAAATATACTCAGTATATATGAACATATATACTCGATATATATATACTTATATACTTCGTATATACGTAGATATATACTTAGTATATACATACAATTATACCAAGTATATATGTACGTACATACTGTAGTATTATATGTACGTATATATAATCACCTAGCCTTAGATGACACACACACTTGTACTTTCATGCAAATATGCATAACATCAAAGACAATAGCAGAAAATAATATAGGACTTAAAAAACATGCATATATGTCTCTTAGGCATGGTCACCATTTCTAGTTCTTTTTTCTCTGGTACTCCACATAGAAAGAGAACATTATTACACCTACACATGGAGCATAACACACTACATTTACTAACCAATAACCGATAACAAGAAGTTGCAGATCTGAACTACGATGACGTATATCTGCACATATAAGAGTATCAAGAACAAAGCTGCATTTGCATGGAATTAATTTTTTTGGTTCATCTCACAGCTTCAAAAGCTAAGGTGTTGTTCCCAGTACCATGGAGGACCAACCAAGGCTTTCACATACCTATAATAGGCTAAAACTCTACCCAAAAAATTTAGGGATGCATAAACATATTCACAGATATATAAAAATAGTTATTATAGACATGAACAAACACAAATTAAAGTTTTTAGGCATACAGCTTCAACAAAAATCTAAATGATGTCCAGTAATGATGTTTAGAGAGAATGAGAGTGCAAAAATAAAATGTTCTAGGAAAATGAAAATAATAGAAGCTAGGCCTCCTTTTGATCAAGCTGAAATCGGTAAATATGGGACCCACCGATTGGAAGACCGTGGCAATGTATGAATGCTTTGAATCAGAATTTTTTCATTTGTCTCACATAATGTGTCCTACAAAGATTCATTATTAGATTAATCGACAATGCAAAGAACAAACCCAGAATAAAAAAAATTGAAACTTATAAAAAAATTTTATCATGTTTTGCTACATAGACAAAAATCAATAATAGTTCAGAAATAATTTTCATATGAAATCATCCTCATAATTAGTAGGGAATTTTGTGCTAGCCTTTCCTACGAGGTTTCACAGTAGAATCTCGAAATGCTATCTATTGCGTCAATTCTGATAACTGTGACTCTATATAGGACACTTACTATTTCATTACATTCTTAATTTCTTTCATCTCATCATTCATATATTTAATTTCTTGCATTTCTTCAATCAAATAAATAATCTAATCCTTCTTCTCTTCTTTCATTTCCTACATTTCTTCCTTCAAATTAATATACTGTTCATCCTTCTATTCTTTAATTTCATATATTTCTTCCTTCAAATGAGCAGCTGTTACATGTTCTTCCATTAGTTCGTGAGATAAAATAAAAAAAATAATATTCTAGATATACATAAAATAAAATAAATATTTTGTATTCCAAACAATTTTAAAAATGAATTGTAGTATTATAAAATTTTATTAATATAACAAATTCTTATATTAATCATCTGAGACTTATTGTCAACAAACTGACTATCCACTTTCTTCACGTGTATCTTCCTGAAAATCTCATAAAAATTAGAATCTCGACCTAATTCTCCAGCCAAGAATATGTTTTTATTAAGTCATAAAAAATAAAATGATCAAAAAAATTAACAAAATTAATAAATCCATGCATAGATTTGATTAATTAGACTATTAGGACAACCACTAAATATATAAATGTTTTAAATTTTTAAATTGCACGAAATTTCAAGCGTGCTCAATGCTCAACTTTGACCCTCCCGTGTGTTGACAAATTCTTGAACCTAGTTCAACTACCTCACTTCATCGATGTTTTGCTCGCAATATCTGATTTTTTTCTTCACATCTGGGTCCTCCCAATAATTAAGCTACACCGGCCAGTCATCCTCAGATATAAAAATAGGTCTTTCTTTCATATTCCTCAATATATGGACAAAATCATAATACCATTGAGTAGCTTTGATCTCTCATAATAACTTTATCTTTCAATCAAATTTTGGCGCCAATGTGCAATGATTCTATATATAGAAAAATCACAAAAAATTTATACTAACAATAAGAACATAATTATTTACTACTTGAATAATAACCAACATAATAGTTAAGTAATTAGATAATTATTTTTCAATACTTTTGTTTTGTTATTTTTACCTAAAAGTCATTAAAATAAGACCCTTTTGTTGATTCAGAAACTTTCCTCCAGGAGAATGTTTTAGTATCAGCTATTTTCTTGAAATAATTTGTAATTATAGTCGGACACCTGTGAAATAGAATAAAATTGTACAAATAAATAAATAACATAGAAAACAAGCAAATCATAACAATATAAAAAAAACCACTGACAGTAACATCAAAAAATTTTTTTCAAGTCATATTTACATATTCTTTTACCTCTCATCCACAATCTCAATTACTAACTTTGCACTGACTTTAGAGGAAGGCACAACATTTAATGATGTCGTTTTTTTGTAAATGGGGAAACTATCGGCATAAAATGTAGTGTAGAAGATAGAGATAGATCAAAAGTGTGTGAAGGAATCATAATGGTTGGTGGACTTATATCTGATAAAGGTGATAGTAGATGTCTCAATGATGGTGTTGGTGATAGAAATGAAGATGGTGATTATGATGTTGAAGTCTGGATATGGTGGGTATGAGATGGCACTGATTTTGCAACATGATGTAACAAAATAGATGAATTTAGTTCATTTCTCTGTCCATGTCCACCTCCACCATGGCCATGTCTTTTGGGCACCATCTACTGGACAAAATAAAACATAGAACAAATAATAGAGATACGATGAACAAGCATGTATTTTAGAATAAAACACACCGATAGATTTCAACAAAATATAGAAAGTCTTTGAAAGTTTAATATTATAATAAAATTATAACAGTTTAATTATCATCATCACTGTCATCCTTCAAAGAATTTTCTCAAATTTTGTCTGATTCCGATAGAAGTTCAAACTCATCTTTAGATAGAAATTGATGATCTTCAATTTTTATTAGGCCACAATTTGAGTCACATAAATTTTCTGGTTATTCATCTACATGCATAGGCTCAATATTATTTATGTCATCTTTCTGGAATTCCAGTTCAATATCTAAGTTTGCACTTCTTTGTTAAGATGTTGGTACTTCAAAATTTGATCGAGCTTTGATTTTTCAAATTGCCCATCAATCACTATTATCACGAGATAAACTCGGACATGTATATAAATATACTTGAGTGGCTTGAACTGCCATAATAAATGGCTCATATCGATTATATATAAGTTTATGATTAACATCCACTAGCTTATAATATGAATGCATCTTTCTCCCCATATTTCATGTATATCTAAGTTTATGCATAACATCCACTAGATTATAATCTGAATGAATCTTTGTGCCCATATTTTATGTATGATCAAACCATATGCACTTTAATAATACAATCATATTATTTTCGAGTCTAGGATACTCCAACTCAATAACTTTTTTGAGTTTACCATAATAATCAATCTCATCTTCACTATAACCTGAGCATTTACTGCATACACCACTATTCATTATTATTTTAGAAGAATCGTGCCCATTTGACTTAAATTTATATCCATTAACAAAATGCCCAGGATAGGTTGTCACATATCTAAACGGGCATTTACTCAGATTCTAAATGAAAATATTTGAATCTCCATTTGAAGGATCGATTGCATGTGACATAAATTAAAAAAATTATGTTAACAATAAAAGATACTAATAAATTAAATAATTCAAAAATTTTAAAGTTATTAATTTTCACATAATTTTTGAACCAAATCGCAAATTTAGTTTTTCTAGAATATAATTGACATTATTGCTGGAAATTATTGGTTGCCTATATTTTAACTCCTTAATATAAATACTGCACAAATATAAAAAGAGAGAGAAAAATATATATATCAATTTTTAATAATTCCTAGTAAAGATAAAATTATATTATGATTAAACCTACAACCATTATAGGTACACATACTCAATATATGATGCAACCTCCTCAAAATAAAGTAAAACGTAGCTCCGGGTTTCTTTGTACTCTTTATCTATCATACATCTTTTCATTATTCTTCCAATTGCTCTTTCAGGGTGCTTGAAGATAGATAGTTTGTCCATAGAATCATCTTCTACCATCACATGACCTTTATCATTCCGAGGCACATTTCTATTCTTTGTTTTGACATGATACTCAAAATAATAAGAACAAAATGATGATGTTTCTTCTACTAAATATGCATTACAAATTGAACCTTCAACTTTTGTGTTATTTCTAATATTCAATTTCAACTTACGAAGATACCTACAACCACAATGTTAAATTTAAATTATATTAATTTACAATATTACTTTATGTATGAAATAATAAAACATAGCAAATTATATGTATTTACCTTTGAAAAGAATACATCCACCTGTATTGCAATGGCCTTGCTATCCTTGCTTCATAAGCCAAATGGACTGGTAAATGCTTCATCGAGTCAAAAAATCTCGATGAGAATATCCATTCAAACTTACAAATAATAAGTGGAATGTCATTCTCCAGCCTCACCATGTCATCTATTTTGATTGTGGTTATAGTTAGCTGTTTGAAAAATAAAGTTCTGTAAGGACCTTCCAAACACGTAGGGGAAGTAATTCATGGAATGCAATTAGTATTAATCTCTGCATAAATACATGATAGTCAAGACTATTTATTCCAAATATATTAAGATTCTTCATATCAACGTATCTACCGATATTTGACACATATCCATCTAATGAAAAAAAGAATAGCTAAATATGCAGAATTCAAATTCCAAATTAGAAACAAAACTTAATGAAAAATATAGTAGTGATCAACTAAGAAGAAAAAGAAAATGCAGATATGATACCACCAACACTAAAACCAATTCTAAAATCCAAATCAAAGAAGATTAGTTTCTAAGAAATGCTCATATTTTTCTAACATTAACTCGAATGTCAAGCCAGATGAACCACATGATATTCATTCAGAAAAAAAGAAACTATGATTTGTTGGGAATCATAAACTAGATTATTAGTTAATGACAGATTGTACACCGACAACCTGCATCGTAGCGATATTCAAGTGAAGGAGATACATCACATTAGAATCAGTTTATGAACTTGAGTTACTTTGTTTTGACACTACGTGCTCCTGTAGTCATGTTTCACTTTTCCTTTCTTCCTCTTCACAAAGATAGATAAAAAGGTTTAACTGCTTGAATGCCTTAGCATTTTTATATTTCACGGAAACTATAAATAAACAAAAAAGAGACAAATATATAAAAGTAAACTAAAATTATAAAAATTTTAAAATATAAATATAAAAAAGAAATAGATTTTTATTAACCATAAATGATATTATTTCATAAATAAAAAAATAATATATTATTATAAAGTATTTCATATAAATATATATATATATATTATAAATTTTTATGAATTCAATTTATTTTTTATGAATATAATAAGAAATAATTATATAGGCATTAAATTTCATATTATTTGATATAAAAGTATAATTTATAAAATTCTAAAAATTACTTAAAGTTAGAAGTTTAATAAAATAAGATATTTTTATTATTTTAATAAAAATGAAATTTTAAAGTTAATAGAAAAGATCTTATTCAATTGCTTAATTCTTAGAAATTTTAGTGGGGACAAAATATACAATTTAAATTCAAATCAACTTAAGGTCAGTTTGGTAGTACTTTTCAAAAGTATTTATAGGGATAAAAATTAAGTGTTTTTAGGACAAGGAAAAAAAATTTCACTATTAATATTTTAATTAACTCTTTTAAAAATCTAAAAAAATAATTGAAGTGTTCTTTTAATAACCACAATGACATATTTATTTTTTAAATCTTCAAAATCTTTTTGATGTAATTAAAATATCTATGTATTTATCCTTAAATATCAATTTATTGTTTTTAAATTTTATGAAATATTTGAATTTTTTTTATAATTCAAAAATTTAAAATCTTCTAGTAAATATTTTTAAAAAATTTCTATAATCATAAAAATATTTTTTTTAATATAAATTTTTACTTGTTTATTCATTAATTAAGATATTTGTAAAATTTTATTTATTTAATCATAAAATTAGATATTTTAGTTTTATATTAGTAGTAATTTTTATGTATGTTTTTTTATTAATTAAAACATCTTTAAAATGATTATAATTATATAATTAATTATTTAATGTTTTTTAAATACAAATATTTAATTATCATAATTAAATTTTTTGAAAAAATATTTTGTATAATTTTTTTAAAATTTTATAATCATAAAAATAGGTTTTTAGCCTATATTAATCTAAATTATTTATTTATAATATCATATTTTTATAATTATATGAGAAGAATGTGACTTTCAAGGATTGCTCATCCATAGACCATGACATACCTATAATATTTGAAATTACATAAAATATTAAAAAAATTAATATAAAAAAATTAATTCATTATAGATTTGCAATGAAAATTATCTCAAGCCAAAATAGCAGAAAAATAATTCATATCTAATACATATATTTTATGAAAATTATCATTTAAGGAATAATCGCTAGTAAATAAATATAAAATCATTAAGAAAAATTTCAGAATATTATTTAGCGAGGGATTTATCTTTCATTAATTTAGCAAGGGAAAATCCAAATTTAAAGTTATTGCTAAAATGCCCACCATTCTTTGTGTGAAAATTTACGATAATATTAGCTAGGAACAATTTTCAATCAAATATTTTGAAATCTAATCCATCACAAATCCATTGATATTTTATAATTCGATGTAAAATCAAACATCTCTTAATATTCCCTAGCTAATGCCTAGATAATTAACTTGGGATTATTTCCCTAGCTAAATTTCGTAGCTAAACAAATATTTTTTATAGTGAAATAGACATATAAATAGTTAGATAAATAGAAAGAAATATAGATAGATAGAAAGACAAATAGATAGATATATAGATAGATAGATAAACAAATACATAGATAGATAAATTGATAGACAGATAGGTAGACTAAAAGATAGACTAATAGATATATAGATAGAAAATAGATAGATAGATAGTTATATAGATATATAGATATATAGATAGTATAAATATAAATAAATAAATAATATATATATATATATATATATATATATATATATATATATATATATATATATATATATATATATAGACAAATAGATAGATAGACAGATAGATAGACAGATAGATAGATAGATAGATAGATAGATAGACAAATAGATAGAAAGATATATAAATAGATGGATAGATATTTACATAGATATATAGAAAAATGGTAGATAGATAAATTGATAGATAGATAAACACATAGATAGATAGATCAATAAATAGATAGAAAAATAGATAAACAAAAAGATAGAAAGATACATAAACAGATATATAGATAGATAGATTTATAGATAGATAAATAGATAAACAAATAAATAGATAGATGGATAGAAAAAAAGATAGATAGACAGACAGATAGATAGATATAGACAAATAAATATATAGATATATTGATAGAAAGATAGATTGGTTGATTGATAGAAAGATAGATAGAAGATAGTTAGACAAATAGATAGATATATTTATATATATAGACAGATAGATAGATAACAAACAAATAGATATACAGATAGATAGATAGATAAATAGATTGATAGATAGAAATATGAATAGAAGATAGTTAGACAAATAGATAGACAAATAGATAGACAAATAGATAGATAGATAGATATATATATATATATATATATAGACACAGAGATAGATAGATATATTGATAGAGAGACGTATAGATAGACAGACATATAGATAGACAGATAGATAAATACATAGATAGAAAGACACACAGACATATAAACAAAAAGACAAATAAATAGATAGGAAAACAAAAAAACAATAGATAAACAAACAATCAGGGAGGCATACAGTCAATCACATTGGCAGACAAACAGATTGACACATGGATAAAGAGATAGTCAAATAAATAGATAGACAGATAGATAGACAAATACATAGATAGTTATATAGATAAATTCATACATAGATTGATATATCGATAATTAGACAGATTGATTCACTAATTGAAATATAGAAAGATAGTTAGAGAGATAAATAGATAGACAAATAGATAGGTAAATAAAGACATAGATAGATAGATAGATATATAGTTAGATAGATAAAAAGATAGATAGATAGACAGATATATACATAGATAGATAGATAGTTGGATAAATTGATAGATAGATAGATAAATAGATAGATTCATAGACATAATGATAGATTGATTTATATATAGTTTGATAGGTATTTTTATAGAAAGATTGAAGGATAGACAAACATATAGATATACAAACAGATAGACAAATATATTAATTGATAGAAAGATTGATAGACATATTGATAAATAGATAGATAGATTGATTGATTAATTGATAAAAAAGACACTCAGGTAGGTAGAAAATTAGGCAGGCAGGCAGACAAACAAATAGACAGACAAATTGATAGACAAGTTGACACATTAATTGAAATATAGATGGATAGAAAGATAAATCGATAGATAGTTTGATAGATAGATTACCATACTGATTAATAGACTGTTAGATATATAATTAATACATAGATTGATAGATAGATAGATAGATAGATAAATCAATAGATAGATAGACAGAAAGATAGATAGATTATAAGACTGATAAATATACAATATATAAAGATATAGAGAGATAAATAGATAGATAGATAGATAGATAGATAGATAGACTTATAGATAGATATATAGCCATATAGATAGATAGAGAGATGAGAGAAAGATAGATAAATAGATACATAGATAGATATATAGATACATAGGCCGATAGATAGATAGATAGATAGATAGACAGATAGAAAGATTGAAAGATAGATTGAAAGATAGATTGAAAGATGGATTGATAGATAGATTGTAGACATATTGATAGCAAATTGATAGATATATAGATAGACCAATTGATAGACTGATAGATAGATTGTAAAAAAGATTGCTAAATAGATTAATAGATAGATTAATTTGATAGAATGATAGATAGATATATACATATATAGATAGATAGATATATAGATAGATAGAAATATAGATAGATAGATAGTCACACAGACACACACACAGATTGATAGATAGATTGATAAAAAAATCAATAGATAGATTGGTAGAAAGATTGATAGATCGATTGATAGATAGATTCATAGAGAGATTCATAAATTGATAGATAGATTGATTGATAGACAAATTGAAAGACAAATAAATAGATGGATTGATAGACAAATATATAGATAAATAGATAGATAGATAAATAAACATATACATAGATAGATTGACAGATACATAGATAGATAGTTTGATAAATTATTAGAAAAATAGATAGATAAATAGATAGATAGATGGACAGATAGATGAATAAATAGATAGAAAGATAGATAAATATATACACAAATAAATGAACATATTGATAGATTGATTGATAGAGAGAAAGATAGACAAATAGATAAATAGATAGATAGATAGATAGTGAGCTATACAGACACACACAAACATAGACAGAGAGATAGATAGAAAGATAGACTTATATATAGATAAAAAGATAAACTGATAGATCATTAGACAGAAATATATACAGATGGATAGATAAATAGATAGACAGATACTCTAAAAGATAGATTGATAGTCATATTGATAGACAGATTGAAAGAGAAATAAATAGACATATAGATAGAAAGTTTGATAGAAAGATACATAGACAGATAGATAAACATATAAATGATAAAAAGATTTATAGATAGAATATTAGATAGATAGATAGTCATATAGATAGTCATAAAGATAGATAGATATATAAACTGATAGGTTGACATATTGATTGTCAAAAATATAGACAAAAAGATAGGTAGATAGATATATAGATACATAGATAGACAAATAGATAGACAGATAGATAAACGGATAGATAGACATATATTTGATAGATATATATATATAGATAAATAAATAGATAGACAAATAGATAGACAAATATATTGACAAAAAATCAAACAAATAGATAGGAAAATAGATAGATGGATAGATAGACATATATTTGACAGATATATATATATATATATAGATAAATAAATAGATAGACAGATAGATTGACAAATAATTAAATAAATATATAGGCAAATAGATAAATAGAGAGATACATATAAAGATTGACTTATATATAGATAGATAGATATCCAAATAGATAAGACAGATAGATTGACATATAGATTGATAGACAGATAGAAAAATAGATAGATAGACTAATAGATAGATAGTTAGAAAGTTAATTATATAGATAGATAGATATATATACTAATAGATAAACATTTAGAAAGTTAAATATATAGATAGATAGATAAATAGATATACAAATAGTTATATAGATAGATAGATAGATACATAGATAGATATATAGATAGATTGATTGATAGAAATTTAGATAGACAAATATATAGACATAAAGATATATAGATAGAGAGATAATTAGATAGAAAGATAGATTTATTGATAGACAAATAGACAGACAGACAGATAGATAGATAGATAGATAGATAAACAATTAAACAGAAAGAAAGGCATATAGATAGATAGACAGATATATATATATATATATATATATATATATATGAAGGTAGATAGATAAATAGATAGATAGATTGATAGACAAATTTATATACAATTAATAGTAGAAGATTGATAGATAGATTAAAAGATAAATTGATAGAGAGATTAAAAGTAAGATAGATAAACAGATTGATATAAATATTGATAGAAAGGTAGAGAGATAGATAGATAGATAGACAAATTATTAGATAGATAAACAAATTGATAGGCATATGTATAGATAGGTAGATAGATAAATAGATAGATAGATAGATACACAAACACACACACACACCTAAATAAATAGATAGATCGGCAAATAGATAGATATATAGATAGACAGATAGATAGATTAATTGATAGGTAGGCTATTATATATATTGTAAATAGACATATAGATAGAAAAATATATAGATATATAGATAGATAGATAGACACATAAACAGACAGATAGATAGACCAAAAGATTGACAGATATATATAGACAAATAGAGAGATCAATAGATAGACAAATAGATAAATCCACAAAATGATATATAGATATAAATATATTGATAGACAGATAGATAGAAAGATGGATAGATATACTTATAGTTAGATGTATAGAGAGTTGGATAGATAGATAGATATACGGATAGATATATAGTGAAATAGATAGATAGATAGGCAGATTATAGTCAAATAGATAGACAAATAGATAGAGAAATATATATTCAGATAGATAGATTGATTGATAATTTGATTGATTGATTGATTGACAGAAAAATAGAAAGATAGATAGACATATAGGTAGATAGATAGATAGACAAATGGATAGATAGATAGAAAGATAGTTAGACTGATAAATATACATATAAATAGACATATTTTAGTTAGACATATAGATATACACATTGATAGATTAGTGATGGAAATGTTCAAATGAAAATTTTCCATCACTAAAATTATCGTAGATATTCACTTAATGAAAAGATGGAAAATTAGCGATGAAATTAGAGATGGAATATC